>JANPWX010018493.1:125129-157475 GCA_024734555.1 Trochalopteron elliotii | reverse complement strand
GCCAGCGGTGCGGGTGAACCCCACCGAGGGCTGCAGGCTGCTTGCTCTGGGGTGTGCCCAGCTGGGTCCTCTCAGCGGGGAGGCAAGAGAGAGAGGGGTGCTTGGGACACACTCGCATCCCACCTCCCCCGCTACCCCAACCACCCCAGGGGAACCCCCTGGCCCCGGCTCCTCCAGCCGGCAGTGGGTGATGGTCGGCCGCCAGCGGGCGGGGGGAAGGGAAGGGAAGGGAAGGGAAGGGACAGTATGCCACTGGTGTAGGGACTAGGCTAGACGGCACAGGACGGGGCTGGAGAGGACTAGGCAGCCGCTGGTGGCGGTCCCACTCACGGCCGGCCGCTGCCCGCAGTGCGACGCCGGGGAGCAGTGCGCCGTGAGGAAAGGCGCTCGCATCGGGAAGCTCTGCGACTGCCCTCGGGGGACGTCGTGCAATTCCTTCCTCCTCAAGTGCCTGTAAGCAGAGGCGCCCCGGGACAAGCCGCCGGGAGCGCAGGCACTGACGTCTGGCCGCGACGTAGCGGCGACTTCCCGCAGCTCCTCCACCCGAGAAACGCAGCGAGAAGCCCCCATGTCGCCCGTGTAACGCCGTCCGTGACATCCGACATCCGTGGAGCTGTTTTCTTTCTCTCCCCCGCCCCACCCCGTCCTCTCCCTCCCCTTCTCCCCGCTTGTTTTTGTCCGTCCAGGAAAATGCCGGGCCGTCCCTCGGGAGGAGTGGTGCCGGTCCCGGGAGCTGCAGTGCCGTCCCAGTGCAGACCCAAGTAGTGCCAAGCCGTGTCGAGAAGCAGTACTGGCCCCGTGCCGTGCCCAAGGCTGTCCGGCTCCTTCCTCGGGCGGGAAACAGCCACCCACTGCCGGCTGGAGGAGCCGGGGCCAGGGGATTCCCCTGGGGTGGTTGGGGTAGCGGGGGAGGTGGGATGCGAGTGTGTCCCAAGCACCCCTCTCTCTCTTGCCTCCCCGCTGAGAGGACCCAGCTGGGCACACCCCAGAGCAAGCAGCCTGCAGCCCTCGGTGGGGTTCACCCGCACCGCTGGCCTCAGGCCAAATCCAGCTGTGCTTACCCTGTGCTGTAGGAAGTCCGGCATGAGACACTGATGGTGTGCAGGGGGTCCGGCACCTGCCTGGCTGGGGTGGGGCTGGGGGGAAATCGGTTGCTGTACCAGGGCCACCACGGAGAGAAAGCTGTCTGGATTCGTTGCAAACCACCTGGGGATATCCTAGTCACCTAGACCAAACCGCTCACGTTTCTACAATGAACTGATGTATATAAATATGTCTGTCCTCCACAGGCACACTGTGTATTTCAGCAAACTCATAACGTGTTTTAATCCTTTGTTTGTCTCTATTAATAAAGTCAGTGTTCTGATGACGGGATTTTGGGTGTTTTAATTCACACATGGGAATCCCTAGCACTCAGAGGGAGAGGCTAAGGGTAGGTACCTCCAAAACTACTGCAAGTGTTACTGTGTGCTTTAACCAGGCTATCAGCCAGGTCAGGACAGGACTAGAAAGCAAGGTTTTTGTGTTCTGGTGCTGCTCAGCTGACATCTGCTCCCTCCCCACAGACACCCAGAGGGACTGTGACAAACACAGAGGCTTAGGACCTCAGGTTTTTCTTTGGGAGAGGACAGGGTGCATCCTGGCTGCAGGGACTTGTCTGGGGAGGCAGAGTATGGGGGACAACCACCATAAGCTGGATCATCTGTGTTACTTTGTGTTTGATTCCTGTAAATGGTGGATCCCTGAAGGAACTTCTTTCCATCACAATTCAACTGTGGGTGTCTTTGCGAGAACTAGCTCTGAATTCTATCAGCATGGACATGAGGGGCTGCATGGGCCAATGCAGACACAGGGGAAAGACATATAAGGAAATTTCATATTTCATGCTGAAGAGAGCATAAATTTAGGTGTTTTGTGGGGGAAAAAAAGGCTTCTGTAAGGCATAAAAGCAATGCTTTTTCCTTTACTCCTAAACAGTAAGAGCACATAAGCAATTCTGACTGAAACAGGTACAGAGAAGCTGATTTCAAAAAGAGACCCACCACAGCTGATTTTGCTATCCGTATTACCACTGTTATTATTGCCAGTATTGTAGTTGCTGGGGTTTATTGTTGTTATTAATTCTTATTTCCCAGGACTGGAATGACCTCTTCTTAGCCTGGAAAAGGATGAAATAAAGGGTAGCTGAAAACACCAGAGTGTGAAGGCTGTTTTGACAGGTGGGGCCACAAGACTGAGGTATGCCATTCATGGGCAAGGGAGTACTGGCCTGGGGGACTGTGTATGTGGGGGAGTCAGGAGGGGAGGGTTAAATTAAAAGTAAGAGCATGGTGTACTTGGTGGGAACACTGTTCAGAGAGAACTGACAGAAAGAAGTGGATATGTATTGAGCAGGGATAGAGAAGTCAGGAGTGGCAGCCAGCTCTGCCTGCAACTTTTTTGATGGTGGATGAGTGAAGCCTGTGGAGGAGAGGCGTGACAGTGCATTCACAGGGCTGGAGTCAAGTGTCAGGTTTTGTAAACTTATAACTGCTTGTGGAGGTTTTTATGGTATTTCTCAGAGATAACACAGAAATTTTTAATTTCTCAAGGAATAATGAAATAATTTTCACAGCAAGTCTGTTTTGTTCCCATACAAACAATAACAAGGACTTACCTTTTGGTATTTTTTATACTCTGGCTGTTTGATGCTTCTGTCAGCGCTGTGTCCAGTGCCGACTACCACAGTCATCTCAATTAACTGTGTATATTGACTCTACATATAATACTTACTGAAGGTGTATTTACAGAGAATTGGACTGAAACATGAAATATTGGACTAAAATATATCAAGAACAGTTCAGCTTATATGTTGGTTTTATAGTTCTTGTTTTGCCTGATTATAGTACTCAAAATTATAAATGTGGTTTACATAAAGATAAAGATTATCAATCTAAAACCTAACTTAAGGAATTAGGATTTCAGGTTTACTTTCATGATCCTGACATTATGACAATACTCTCTGCAATGTTGTGTACACTAACCTGAGGGCTCTTAACTTGTTTATTATATACATGAGCACTTACATGACATTACAGATATTTCTATTGTAGAGATTAAAAAAAATAGGTGATGAGAGAAACTTGTGCTGTAAGAGTCAGGATAGATTTGGCATTTGCATATTTTTCACTCCTGAAATCAATTACATGAAATGACACAATTTTTTAGTTTAAAATATCGCCTGATTTCACCTTACTAACACTTCCAAGGTGGGCCCTACACACAACGTGTCCAGAACAAGAAGCATAGATTTTGAAGGTTCATCTTGGATTTAGACACCAGAGAGGGTTGCAAGAAAGTCTGGATTCAATAACTGTGGTTCAGAATTAATGTGTTTACTGAGTAAGAAGTTTAAAAACTCATCTGCTTCAAGTCCTGTTGTATTAGAAGTCAACCACAGTAAATCTGCTTGTCTCCTGCCAATTCCATTTGAAGAACAAATTTTTCTTCTTGACTGGATCTTCCAGCTAGAAAGAGATGTGAAAACTGCTCCAGATGGGCTGATTGTCAGGTCATATCTTTCTGTGTGGTGGGTTGACCAGCAGTTTCAGCTGGCCCCACAGCCCAAGGGATCAGTGCTGTGTGCCTGGGTTACCCACCAGCTTCGGAGGCTTCTGGCGGCTCCCAGGCACTTGGGTTTGGCTAAAACATTTACTCCTGTTTTCAGCTACTCTGCACATGAAGACAAACATAGGGAGACATAATGAAAAAGTCTTGCAAAAAGACCTGTTCATTTAAGAGGGTATTATATATAACTGCTCTCTGAAAAAATAAAAATGAAATATAATGCTAGAAATCAAGGAATCCATGCAGAAACCCCATTTCTGTCAGTAGTCCAACCCCAATGAAGAAGCTAGTTGAACATCAAGGAGCTGGACAAAGGGGCAAGCCAGTGTGTCCAGTTTGTCTCTTCCCCTTGCCATCTGTGGGCTTTCCCCATGTTGTACTTGCTAGCACACTGTGATCCTCCTTCTTCTGGAGCAAACCTCTTCCCAGAGACCACCTAGTCAAAACTCAAAGACAAAGATTATCAACGTACATTGCTTATCTGCAGCCAAGTCTTCTTCAGGAGGCTCTACATCATTCTCAGGCTTGGTGTTCCTGGTGGAGGTAGGCACTGCTCTTCATTAACCAGCATTTGGAAAATGTATGTCCATGGGTGGCAGCCCCTGGGGTAAAAGATTGCACAGATACTGAGAGGAAAACTGAGGTTCACATCAGAAGTCACAGAGTTTGGAGGTAACATTGCATGGATAAAATGTATTTCACATATGCTGGACAAACCCCCTGACATTTTCTCCTGAGGTGAGTTTAGCTGCTTCTCAGATTCTGAGGTGGTTTTTTATTGTTGTGGTAGGTTTGGTTTGTTCCCCTCTCTTTCCCATTTCTTTCAGTACCTCCTTTGAATTAGCAGAGAAAATAGTTACACACTAAACAACACTGATAGATAGAATATGTGCATGTTTTCAAGGATTCTACTTTTTTGTAACTTGTATAGAAGTATATAACATTGCATCCAGCCAGTTGCTCTTCCTTGTAAAGTTTCAGTTTAACACAAGTAGTGGAGACTTTATGCCTTTCTGCTGGTGGTGGATCCACCACAGATTGGAGCTGGGCAAAAACGAAACCAGCAGAAGAACAAGAGGTGGCAGTGTTGTAATGGAATGACATTTTCAGCACACAGCTGTCTCTCATCTAAATGAGTGTGTTAGCTTAACAGTAATGAATGGGATTTTGGGGAATGGATTTTTTGGGGTGTTTTTTGTTTGTTTGTTTTGATTTTAGTTTTGTTGTTTGTTTGTTTGTTTGTTTTTTTTACAGAGCAATAGAGCAATCTGGAACATGCAGCCAGACTTTGTCTGTCTAGAGAATCTGCGACCCCTTACAACTACCAGCAAGTCACCATTCTTCACTGCTTAGATCTAGGTCTCCAGGAGATGTGGTAACACCCCTTGTTGGGATGGGAGGCTGCACAAAAAGAGACTCAGGAACCTGAGCAGCCTTCCTTCACCCTCCACGCCCCCTACCGCCCCCCTTCCCAGTCCCTCATCCCATCTGTGTGAGACCTTATTCAACTCAGATCTGGGCCTTCAGATTTTGGCAAGACTGTGCAGATGGTGTGTGGGACCTGTCTGGAGCCCTTCCACAGAGCCTGTCTGCAGTAGCAGCTGTAATGATATTGGAAATGAAAACATAAGAACTGATAAAGTATTCAAAGGTGGCTCTTTTAATTCCTTCCAAGTAAATGGCAAATACTCTTTTGTATGTGGAAATTGACTTGATTGCAACTTGGAGATCCTGGTTGTTCTGCTTGGGAGGCAGAATGTCTTTTCACTTGCAGGCACTACTGTAACAAAATGACCACGACTACACAGGAGCCAGACTTTGTCCCAGAAGTACTCCCCTTCTTCCAGTCCCCTGTGATTGTCTTGTAGATTCCTACAGGATTCACAGAAATGATGACACCAATGCAAAGAACTAGCTGCTGGGTTTCAGCTGTGAACCACGAATTACATTTCAGTGGTGAGGGCTTACTTCTATGCCTGGGAAGACAGATCCTCCTGGAAGCTGTGATAAGGCATACAGAGAACAGGGAAATGATTTGAAACAGCCAGCATGGCTTCACCAAGGGCAAGTCCTGCCTGGCCAGCCCAGTGGCTTTCTCTAGTGGCGACTCCGGTGGAGTGACAAGAGAACAGCTATAGATATCATCTATCTGGACTTCTATAAGGCCTTTGACACAGTCTTCCACCACATCCTCCTTCTAAATTGGAGACAGACGGATTTGATGGGTAGACTGCTTGGTGGATGAAGAATTGACCATACGGTCATGTCCAGAGGGTAGTGGTCAACTGCCCGATGTCCAGAGGGACATCAGTTGAAAGTGGTATTCCTCAGGGGTCTGTATTGGGATCAGTACCATTAAATGTCTTTAACAATGACACAGACAGTGGCATTAAGTGCAAGTATGCAGATGACATCAAGTTTAGTGGTGCTGCTGACATTCCTAAAGGACAGGATGCCATCCAGAGGGATCTGGACAAGCCCAAGAAGGGGCCCATAGGAATCTCATGGGGTTTAACAAGGCCAAGTGCAAGGTGCTGCACCTGGGTCAAGAAAACCCCCAGCACCAACACAGGCTGGTGCTGCACAGATGGGGCAGCCCTGTGAGAAGGACTTGGGGGTGCTGGTGGGTGAGAGGCTGGACATGACCCAGCCATGGGCACTCCCAGCCCAGAAAGCCAAATGTGTCCTGGGCTGCATCCAAAGCAGTGTGGGCAGCAGGGGAGGGAGGGGATTCTGCCCCTCTGCTCTGGTGAGACCCCACCTGGAACCCTGCACCCAGCTCTGGGGTCCTCGGTCCTCAGTCCTCAGCACAGGGAGGACATGGAACTCCTGGAGTATGTTCAGAGGATGGCTCAGAAATGATCAGAGGGATGGAAGACCTCACCTATGAGGAAAGACTGAGACAGTTGGTGTTCAGACAACAGAAGGCTCCAGGAAGATCTTACTGCAATCTTTCAATACTCACAGGGGGCATAAAATAAAGATGGGCCTGCTCTTGGCAGGGCCTGCTGTAATATGACAGGGGGCAATCATTTTAAACCAAAAGAGGGTAAATTTAAGTTAGATATAAAGAAGTAATTTTATGATGAGGGTGGCAAAAAATGGCACACGTGTCCTGGAGATGTAGTAGGTGCTCCAACCTGGAAACACTCAAAGTCAGGTTGAACACGGCTCTGAGCAACATGATTTAGTTAAAGATGTCCCTGCTCATTGCAGGGAGGTATTGAACCAGACAGCCTCTGAAAGTCCCTTCCAACCCAAAGGATTGATTCTATGACTCTATAAAAAAGATATCATACCCTGCCATTCTTCACAACAGACTTATTAACTCTAGTTAGTGGTCACACTAGATGTGCTGATTTTCTTCCTTATGGAGCTGGAGTCCCAGTATGTCTCTTTGCACGGATCTGGTCAAAGCACATTTCCTCTGACTAACCTTCCAGACTATTTAGAATTCATTAATGACACACAATTTTCAGGTACACTCTTTTCTGTTGTATCAGCTAGAAATTTATCTGCTTATTCCAAAAAGTTCAGTAGAGCAATCATGCATAGGTCCACCTTTTTTTAATAGCCTTGTATTGGTTTTGCATGATCTGGTTTTTGGTAGCAGGGGGGCCACAGAGATAGCTTCTGTGAGAAGCTGCTAGAAGCTTCCACCAAGTCTGGCAGAGCCAGTCCCTGATGGCTCTGAGGATGGACATGCCACTGGTCAAGGCTGGGCCAATTGGAGATGATGGTAACTCCTCTGAGATAACAGATTTAAGGAGAAAATCAAAATAAAGTGGCACACAGTTTTTTCTTCTAACCAGAGAAGAGAAGGAGATGAGAACATGTGAGGGAAACAACATGGACACACCAAGGTCAGTGGAGAAGGAGGGACAGGAGATGCTCCAGGCACTGGAGCTGAGATTCCCCTGCAGCCTGTGGTGCAGTCCATGGTGCAGCAGCTGTGCCCCTGCAGCCCATGGGGATCCGCAGGGGATGCAGAGATCCACCCACAGCCCATGGGGGAGGTGCCCATGCCAGAGAAGGTAGGTGCCTGGAGGAGGCTGTAATCCAGTGGGAGACCCGGTGGAGAGAAGGGCCCTGCTCCCAGGCTGGAGCAGCCAGTCCTTGGAGGGCTGCACCCTGTGGAAGAGTGACTCATGCCACAGCAGTTTTGGGAAGACTGTCTGCCCATGGGAGAGACTCATGTTGTAGCAGTTTTGAGAAGACTGCTCCTTGCGAAATTTGGAGTCATGCTGGAGAAGTTCACAGAGAACTGTCTCCCGTGGGAGGGACCACATGGTCTCACAGGGGAAGGACTCCTCTCCCTGTCCAGCACAAGAAAAAGTCGGGTGATGAACTGACCAAAACCCCATGCCCTTTTCCCTGGGTTGTCGATGGGAGGGAGGGGCTGTGGGGGAGAGGACGGGAAAGGTGTTTTTAAGGGCTTGTTTTACTTCTTAGTATTCTCCTCTGATTTTATTGGTAATACATTCACTTTATACCTCTAAGTTGAGCCTGTTTTGCCCTTGGAGTGTTTTCTCCCAGTCCCTAACTCATGATGTCTTCAATTAATTATTGTCTCCTCTGCCCAGCAGGGGAGGGTGAGTGAGTGACTTTGTCGGGTGTCTGACATTTGGTCAGCATCAAACACAACAAGCCTTCAGAATAGCCACTGAGTTCACAAACATTTGCAACAAGATTTTACAAGTTTTGTTTAGAGGTTTGCCACTTTTTTAAAAAATCATCTTTTCATGCCATCCAGAAGGAGTTAAAGAAACCAAACCACAGACTCAATTGAGAAATGCAATAGCTAAGCATTAAATGACTGCTTCAGTACCTTCCAGGCCAAGATAAAGACTTATCGGATATACGGAATTGTTTAAAGCATAATTGAATTCTGGTTGTGAATTTGGGAGACATCACTGGCAGTTGTCTGCTTGTGTTAATCCATAAAACAGCTAACACTTCAGACCAAAGTGCACATCCTTGCCAGATAGAGATCACAGAAATTAAACTAATGATGACAATAGGATGATGTGTTAAACAAAACGCAACTGAAATTAAGAACATAATGAAAAGCATAAAGGCAAGTGAAGGATTATCACACATCCATGGAGGATGCTGTACAAGCCATGGTTTTATTGTAACCTCACCTCTTATTTGTATTGATGGAATAATCAGCAATCTCTATGAAGTACATCAGGGAGGATATTTTTCTGCACCTGAACACAGAATTTTTGGTCTTATTTAAATTGTGATACTCAACTCATGTGGGGATTAGTAGACAGCGAACCTGTCTTTTTAAACAGCAGAATCAAGGAGGGATTAACTAATTTATTTGTATCAAGAAACAAGGGGGCATTTTCTTCCTGACAATATATTATAAACACTAGTGCAGGTACAGGATTTCATAATGAACCAGTGGACCACAGCAGATGTGAAAGATGCAATTCTGAATTTCTGTACAAAGTAATCCAAACAGGAAAACAACAACACCACACTTCAGGGACAGTTTAGTGGCTGGAGAACTGATCCACTGGCGTTGCATCAGTTGCTCTTTTACTTAGATACCAGTACTGCACCCTAGCCAAACTGTGTATTTGTTCTGATTTGGATTTACTTATGCCATTTCATTGCTATACACTATTTCTAGGGCTATTTCTATCTCATAAATCCTTAACTGAGTAAAGCATTGGAGATCTGAAGAGCCATGAGAAACTTCCTGGCTTCTCTTGAAGACATGGTGTTAACTCTATTTTGAGAAACACCCAAGCTCCTTGGAAAGGCAGTGGTAGCTTAAAAGAAAGACTTGGGGCAGAAGTTGGTCAGATTATTTGTTATTAGAATATTTCTGACGGTGTTAGAGAAAATTAACATGTGAGGTACATACAGCCGTGCTAATTACTGCTTTCCTGTCTGGGCAATAGCCAGCAGCTATTGGAGAAACAGGTATAAGACTTCAGGTTCCTGCTGTTATGTCAGGTTTGGGGCCGTGGAAGGCGCTCCAGGATGAAGCTCCGGAGTCATCCTGAGTTTCTTGGCACGGGGTTTGGCTTTTGCGCACCGTGAACACAAGAGGGTGCTGGTTACTGTGCGGAGACTTTCCCTTAGGAAATAGTTTTTCTTTTCGCTGGTCTAGAATGAAAAAGAGAGAGGGAAGTCTGCTGCCCTGAACCCATACGCCGTGTACTGAAGAGACATGATCAAGGTCACCAGTATGCATGAAATCACATGTAAGTAAGCTTCCTTAACAGTACTTAAGTTACAGGTATTTATTATTTGCATCCTACTTCATCCATTCTTTACTCTTCCCGAAGTCAGAGAAAGTAGTATTAAAAAAGGATGTCATTTTCTGGCATCATTTCAGCAGGCCTGGGCACTTGGATAAAGTAACTGTGTACTTCTCCCACATGAGGGTTTAGCAAGGTCACCCCTGGGCGCAGAAGGCATGCTGCACTGGAGACTTTTCATGCCACCCAAATTCTAGATGGGCTTTTTTAGCAAATTTTGACTTGATTTATGGCTCCATTATTAGAATATGCTCATCCAATAAATATATCAATTAAATATACACACAGATTAGTTCTGTGTGTATATATTTATCCAATATATACACAATTAAATATATACACAGATTAGTTCTTAGACCATGTTCTACAAATTCAGCAGAAGATGGAAGCCGAGGAACAGTGTTTGTTGGGATATTGCTGGAAAACAGTTTAGCAGTTGGTAGAGGAATTGTCACATCGGTTTGCTGTATTATGTACATTGTGTCTGGAAATGGGATATCTACATAAATGAGATATTTATGAGGAGCCCAATTTGGCCATCCAGCTAATGGTTACCTGAGTAAATCTGGTACATTGCCTGAGGAGGTACCACCTGAATTAAAATTATTTCAGATATACACTTGGAGAAGAACAAGAGGCATTTGAAGATAGACATAAGAAAGGTCTTAAGCTTTGATTTATGATATCTTATGAATATTGGGAATTTATTAACCAGCTTCTTGACTGTAGGGTTTAAGAAACAAGGGTTTAAGAAACATGGAATTTATTCAGAGAAATTGTAGTTTTGGTTGGGGTTGGAGGGGTTTGTGCTGTGTAAGAGACACTTATTCACACTTGTGCACTTTTTTTGTGTTTATTGTGGCTCAGGAGAGACTGATGCTGAGGTAGGAAAGACAACCCAAAAGATTTAAGATTAACACATGGTGCTGTGTTAATCTTAAAACACTTTAAGTAGATTCTTACCAATGTATTTCAGAATTGCTACTGCAGGCACACAGACTTACCTATCTATGAATCAACCAATAAATCTCCCTGTATGCACGCATGCATACAGGTCAGCAGCAGATGTAAGCAAGTTTCATCATGTGATGGAGAAGGAGGAAAGAGCTTTGCAATAGTTTTCCTTTTGTATATGCCAACTTTTATCCAGTCCCTTCTTGTTCTTGAGCAAAAAGAGCTACTTTTTCTAGTACCATTATTAACTTTGTATTGACTTTCTTAAGTAAGCCTAACTTTTTCTCCTTAGCATGGCAGTAAGTAGAGAGTTTCATTCAATTTTCTATTCAATTATAGGAATATAATTTTTCTTACTCTCCAGTCAGGCATGTACTTCAGCACTGGAAAACTTTTTAGCTCTGAAAGAATACAAATGCAGCAGTGAATACAAAAAGTGAGCTCTCGCAACTTAAATAGGTATCTTGTCTTAATGATGATTTAATAGGGTAGAAACCAGCTAACAAAAATAATGCAATTTACTCCTGAATTAATGAAGAAATGTTCTACAGAGCTGGTAGAAGCCATGAATGAAACTGTTTCTAAGTACATGCGAAATACTTAGCACTAGGGACATTTGTCAATGGAGCTATCAAAAACTGAGTATTTGTCAAGTACTAGCTTGAGTATGCTCTTGGAAAATAACCTAAGAAATTACCTGATTATGAAAGAGAATATTTTGAGGAGTTTTTACCGGCAGTCAACCTAGATTCAAATTCATTTTTTTCAGTTGAGACTGAAGGTTCGTAATTAGGTTCGTAATTTTTTGTTCTATCCTTCCAATTTCATTCTTTATGGCAGATCAGCAAAGTCTATGTCATTTACTGAAAAAAATTCCAAAGTAAGAAGCTGTTGAAAAATAGCTCTCAATACAGACCATCATCTGAGGACAACTTCTTGTTTG
This sequence comes from Trochalopteron elliotii, assembly GCA_024734555.1. Classification (NCBI taxonomy): domain Eukaryota; kingdom Metazoa; phylum Chordata; class Aves; order Passeriformes; family Leiothrichidae; genus Trochalopteron; species Trochalopteron elliotii. The sequence continues at coordinate 145,691 of JANPWX010018493.1, read as the reverse complement.
GACTTATGCACTAGGACTGTGTGTACTGTGAGTGAACAGTTATGATTTCCCTCTGGAAAAGATGTTTTGCAGTTTGGTCTGGATGAGGATAGGCCTTTGTCTTCCAGAAGAGTCCTGACTGCTACTCTCCAGACAAGTGCACACTGAAACAAGCAGTTTGTTTTCACTTGTGCCATGATCACAAAAGTATGAAACAAAAGAAACCTTTGTTTTGTGCTTTTCCTTGCCTCAGTGCGTGTCTCAATTGTGTTAGCAATTATCAGGTAGCAGGGCAGACTAAAGTCAGTGCTATATGGAACATGTAGTCACATGAAATCTGATAGAGATTCTAAGTGCCAGATCCAGAGTAGAGGATAATGGAATCACTGGAAAAATCAAGTCTCTTTGCTTCCTCTTTTTCAGAAGATACTCTGTGTTACTAGTTTTCAATTACCTTTGCCTCTCTCCTGCCTTCCCCCACCCCAGTTCATGGTATTTTCTTATTTTGGACATGTGTTATATTCGCAGTATATTTCCATGGTCATAGGAGCCAAGCTGGCCAACTGCTGTTGAATGCTGATGACTAATGAGGAAGGTCCACTGGGCTGCCTGGTGGCGTACTTACGTATTTCATCCCCAGCTCCCTCCTGGACAAATTCTCTTCTTTTTTTATCAACACAAAGAGGCCTCCAAGTTCCCTCTACTCCTGTGTCACAAAGCAGGAGCAGAGCATGTAAAGTAGTAGTGTTAGGATCATAAGTGAAGCACAACAACTGAGGGTTGTTAAGGATTGAAGCTCACAGAAGTTGCTCTAAACCAGACCTTGCTAACAATGAACTCAATTCCATGTCTATATCCTCATCCTAAAAAAAGATGAAACAATAGTTGTGCTGACACCAGCAAGGTCAGAATCTCACCTCAGGCCCTTGCCTTCCCCTTCCTTATAATTCTGCCTAGTCTTGTATTTGGCAAACAAGATACAGGTAATTTTCCTTATTCTTGTTCAGCTCTTTCCTGCACCATTTATCATTCTTCTCAACATATCAGATCACCTTTAACATAAATTTTAAGTTTATATGCACAAAACAAATAAAGCACACATAATCTGTATGTGCACGCTTACTTGAAGTGCACCTATTGAGTATGTTTCTTATGACATAGTAGACAGTTTACAGTATCTAGAGTATAGTAGACATATTATTCCTAAAGCATGGTTGTTTCCTACACAAATAGTAAGATTTTGCCATAATTCCCATTTCATCATAGAATACGCTTATGCTATGTAGTTTGTGGAGCATAAGGCCCAGTAATGTTTAGGTTCTACATTAAACACTCCCCTATGTAATGAAGATGTTAAAAAAGAAATTTCTTCACCCTAGGTTCCTCACAGAAGAGTTTCTGACATCCAGCTGCAGGAAAAAAAATAACCAAATAATTGAATGGTACATCAACAGGACAGCTAGAACCTAGTTAATTTACTGAGGGACCTCCTACAAAAACCCACAGGCCTTTATTCCCTCAGAATTTATGCATTTGTTCCCCATATGCCCTGCATGTGCCTCTTGGTGCAATGGCAACTTTTGGTCTGGGGCCTCCTAACACCTTATAGAATTCTTTCCCCACGACCCCACTGGCAGGCCAGTAACTGTTCTTATCTTGTTGAGACACAGCTTCTGCTGAGGACTGCAGCCTCCTCTCCTTCTGGTTTGTGCTTCTGATGCACTGGTTTACTTGGTAGAGAATGGGAAATTAAGAAGTCTTTGGTTTAAAGTAAGGACTGCTAGGCAATAACTCAAACACTGGTTTGTAATCGACATTATTCTCACTGTACATGCTAGTAGGAAAATTACTAAGAAAATTAACTCTATTCCAGCAGAAATATCTCTAGATGAAAGTCTGCAACTATTGGCATACAACTCCAAAAAATTCAGCTATTCATGCTAAAGCAAGTAAATTCTAGGCAAACAACACACTATATCACACTGTGTTGTAACTTTAAGTTCCTTATTCTTACTTAAAACTTGTTTATTAAGCCAAACATTAATATCTCTCCACAAGGACCAGACCATAATCATTGTTTTCCAGTATCAAATCCCTGTCTCCATTTCTCTTTAATTCATTCTAGCAGATTAAGTATCTTTCACCATTATTTTCCTTTCAGAAAACCAAGTAATATTTATTTTGCTTATTAAAGCACTAGCATAAGGTCCAGTATCACAGGCTAGGTGCTCAAATAAGGGAACACTACTTGTCTAAGAGCAAGATGTCGCCTAGCCACAAGAAAGATGACAGCTGCTCTGTGGATCAGTGGTAGGTTTGGCACAATAGGAGAACTGAATTTTAAGTTCTGTCTGCATCCTGCTTTTAGAACAAAGGTAACATGTTTTAGCCTTCAGACCTTGTTATTTAAATATCAAATTAATGTCAACATCAATCAGGAGAGGAACATTTTCTATGTTTTCTAGAATGATGGAATTTTCTACAACTGCATGTTGTGTGCTACTCCATGTTTGTCATCATGAGCGCATTAAAATACTAAAATGTGTTATATACAATAAACATATATATAAAAGTTTAGGCATCACTTGAATGACTTCCCACTGCAGATACATCCATGGCTTAAGTGTAGAGGCCATATAAAACTGAATATTACATAGCTGAAAGCAATAAGAACATTTGATTATAATCATTTTGTTATGGTGGGTACAGATAATAACCCAAGTTAGGTTTGGCAATGATGCAGCCTAATCATAATAAACATTTTTTTATATACAGATCAAATGCAGTACTTGAGTAGCAATAATGAGTTTGAAGTGTAAAAGATTACTTTCATGTGTACTTTCCTATACTTTTGTGTACGCAATGTGAAATCAAGTTCTGCTTCATTATGTTTTTTTAAGTAGTGCTACTACTTGTGATCCACTCTAATTTTAGATTCTCAAAGCAAAATTCTAGTTGTGTGAAGTACCACCTTATGTAGAATAAGTACATGAATGATGAAATTGCTACATTGTATTTATATTTTTCTTGGGGTTCCCTGTACAGTAATCATGAGACCTTGAAGATCAAGTTTTACTGTTTGATTTTTCTTAATTAAGTATTAAAAACAGATCAGTGAAATGCAGATACAACATATAATTAGCGGATGCTCATTCATTTTATGACTACCACTGTATTCTTATTGCCCAACACCCTTTATTAGAGGGCTCTTAACAGAAAGTACAAAGATGACAAGTACACAGGGATGGAGAATACAGTGAGAAAAGGAAAAAAATATGTAAACAGAAATAATAATAATATGTAGACAACTCATAACCTTTCTGCAAATGTGTAGAGGTCAGACAGAAAAACCACTCAATTCTTGTCCTGTCCCCCAATGGACCCCTCAAGCCCCTTTCTCTCTGCATTTCCACACTAACTTTTTCAGAGCATGTTAAGCTGTTTGTTGTTTCAGTAATAAAAAAACCCAAGTCAAATTCTGTCCCTCCTTTGGTTGTTAGGTAGCTAATAAACACTTGCCTCATTGACTCAAAACCAGGGTCAGAAAAATGACATTTCAAGTTATCTATACAGACTAAAGCTGTTCCAAATGCTCTTTATAATGTATAACTTCCCTCTGCCGCAAACAGACAGGAAAGATGACAATATGTTGGCATAGCAGGTTTTTAGGTCAACAGCTATGCCAACATCTTGCCTCCTCTCCAGCTCTGCATAAAGGAACTTCTTGGAAAGGTGTCTGTGGTAACTGTACAATCTTTAAGTGTGATTTGTTTGATCTAAAATAAAACCCCAAAATTTATGTAAAAGCTTCACACTGTTATGTAAAACCTCTGAATATCAGTCTCACCATACGGTGTACAGCAATGCTAATATGAGTGGGTTTTTACCCCTTGGGCTAGGAGATCTAAAAAAAAACTATGACAAAAGTCAAGTTTGTAATTCTGTGCCCATAACAGCTGCAGAGCAGAGACAGTGTTTCTTAACTATTTTTCACAAACTAATAGTGTACTCAGGTCTTTTCTTTTCAAAGCATCAATAAAATCCAAGAGAGAGAGTGGATGATCTACAGCTGGATCTTATACACTGCAGCAGAATCATATTCTCAAGTGGCTTAATTTTAAACTATTTTTCTGTTTGGTTTCTCTTTTTTCCCCAGATTCACCTAAACAAAGTGATTACAAAGGAAGAGATTTAAACACACATTTAAATAAAATGTAATAAAAATACATCATTATTGTAATAAAAATACATCAGCAGCTCCATTCATACTTAGAAATCACACTGCCGCCTAGTTGAAATCTCTTTCCATTCACACAAACATTTGCAGACGGTATTTTTGGGAGCAGCGGATTTGCCAAGGAGACAGATTTTCAGGAGGAAAGTGGTAGTCATTACAAAACTAGACACAGACTCCTCCAATTTACCTTGCCCACAGTGCACACTTCCACTGTTTGATGGCTGATTGGTGTTTTCACTTATTTTAAACAATGGAGGGGAGATACTTTATTTCTCTAATCATGTACCTGGTTCTACAAAGCAGTCCGAATGGCAAGAGTGCAATGTAAGAGTCTAATAAGCACAAAGGCAGTTGATAACCTCTGGAGCACATTGACTACTAGGTCAGTCATTCACAACACCAAACATGCTTTACTGAACAGATGACATTGTCAGCTGTGGAAACTGCCAACTGTATCTTTAATTTTCACTTCCAAACTCTGTATTCAAACTTGACACCTTGAGTTTAAATCAGCATTTTGGAGTCTTGGTAGTTTGGGGATTTTTTTCCTCCAGATTTTTAAGAATGAGGAGAAAAGCAAAGGAAAAATTGTTTACATTTGTTGCAACATCTTTGACAGAAGAGAAGTGCATTCACTGTCACCAGATACCCTGGTATTTTAAAATTTTGTAGGTAATCTTCAAAGAAGCTGGGGTTCAGTAAAATCTTTCAAAGCTGAGGTTGCACAGTGTAGCCTCCTTCGGGTGTTACCTTGCTCTCAATGATCAAGCCACTTCAAAATATACAACCCAGGACCCTCTAAAAAAGGGAGTGAAGACAGAATATCACATTTTTCCATATTACATAAATAGAATAGAAAACATTCTGAAGCCAAGCACTTAATCACATTTCAAAACACCGCAGGAGAGCACCTTTTGTTATCCTTGTTAACACTTGTGTCTTTAATTAACATTACAATTAGCATGTGAGCTGTCTCACACAAATGAAAGCCTGTTTTCCACCAATTACTCTCTTCTAAGAAAATTGCAGAGTTGAAGACGAATGACACTGCATTTCAAAAAGTCCCTTGGGAATTCCATTTAAGGAAAAGTTCTTAAATCTACCATTTAGGAATATTATCAGTTGAATTCCATTAGAATTTTCCATTTAGGTATCTCAGGATGGGAAAAAGTTTAAAATCTTCAAAATGGAAAGTAAATTGTAAGTTTCAAATGTTTATTTAATAAAAATTCATGGATGTACAGAAAAACCATATTTACTTGCCTATTTTGTGTTTGCTAAACCTTTCTTTCTGCTTCCAGAATTTAGTTTATAAATATGTATGAAGCTTGCATGTTCATATACAACTTTTCATTACCCTTACCTTACAGATCTCTTAAAAGTCAGTGTGGTTATTTTAAAACTTTTGCAATAATCTCTGAATCTGCTTAAGATCACAACTTTTCCAATCCTTTTTTTTCTAAACTGAAAACTGCTTATATTTGGGATCATATTCTGCAGAATGTTTGTGTATATGTGTACTCACATCAGTAGAGGGTTTTTATACTCTGACATGACATAAAGTAAACAAGATTTAAATTAAACAGCTGCATCAGCAGACAAGATCAGGGTGTGTTAACATCGATGCTCTCTGACCTGCCAATCTGATGTCTCATACAATCACTTCTGTCCTAACAAAGCCTGTTTTTTTGGAGGGCAGTGTATGAAATGCAGCTTAGTCTGGACTTAGGCCAAGGGAGGCATTATTTCAAAGCTGGCTGTGCCACTGACCCAAAGAGTCTGGATTTGGCATGCTGTGATGACCCAAAATCTAATCAGTTCAAACACAGGCAAGACTATGCTTTGCAGCAGTAACAAGCTGCTACTGGAAGTTATCCCATTTGACAAATCCACCTCTGAAACCGAAAGCAGAGATGTTTAGAGCTTGCAGCACTAACACGAGGAGCTTGAAGCGTAAGATTCTGACAATCTGCTGATAAAGTACCTTTGATGCCACAGCTCATTTTAGACAGTTTACTGTGAAGGAAAAAAGGAAGTTGTATATAATCTAATATAATTAATGGCTTTTGCATATTTTGTAGATTTTTTTCCACAGACCTTATGAGCTACAAAAACCAACAGGTTAAGTATCTGGCAGTACATCAAATGCTACCAAACACATGAAGCAAACCAGCTGTTGAAAGAACCATTTTCTGACTAAGGAAAAGCATGTAATTATAACTGATAAAACCAGAGGTGGGATAGTGCATTTTTCTAAATAACTTGCCAACTTCATCTGTTCTCCCTGCTAAAAAGTTCAGTAGCAGAACACAATTTATCTTCAGTACAGCCAGGTCAGAATATGAAAGCAAACAGACTACACACTTATTCACTTGATGCATTATAGCATCTCCCACTCTCAGACTGCTCGTCACAATTTTCAGATACACTGCAACAGGGGAGCCGGGAAGAGATACAGCAAAAGAAGACATAACACACACGAAAGGTACGGGGGTGAGAGGAGTACACAGGAGAATGAAAGCTTGCAACAGCAAGGACCTGCAGAAAGAGGAGAATTCCCCAAAGCCTGAGATGCCCTTGCTGAATCACTTCAGCACCCTGAATACTGAGAAGAAAGACCCGCCAGATCACGAGAAGCACCAGGGCTGAGTAAGGCAGCCCCATCTGCTCCCTATGTAACAACCAGGAGGGCAGCCCCATCTAGTCCCACATCACAGACAGCACAACTAAGAAAAGGCAATGGGTGATAGCAGTAGGTGACTTCTGAGAGGTTCAGAGGCACCGAGAGACCTGACACACTCTGGAGAGGTGCTGTTTACTGGGGAATCATAGCAGGGGTGTCACTGATAGGCTACTGAGCCTTGTACATTCACTGACTATTACACATGGCTGTTGTTTCACATGACACAGCAACAGTGACACAGCCAGGAGAAGACTGAAGAGTATCAAGAAGGATTACAGAGCCCTGACAGTGACAGTAAGGGATTCTGAAGGGCAGGTAATTTTTTCATCAATCCTCTTGGTCAAAGGGAAGGTATTTGAAAGGACAAGTGGAACCAGGCTAAACACAGGGCAGGGACAGGTGGCATTATAGCAGGGGCCTGCTACAGGCTGCCTGAGGAACACTGAACAGGTGAGTTCTTCTGTAGACACATAGGAGCAGCCTCACATTCACAAGTCTGGTCCACAGAGGGGACTTGACTGATCCCAACAGCTGTTGGACATAAGAGTCCAGGAGGTTCCTGGAATGCATTGATGACAACTTCTTTCTCCAAAAGACAGAGAAGCCAACAGGGAAAGGTGCTATCCTGGACCTTGTTCTCACCAACAAGGAGCAGCTGATGTGGAATAGGAAACTCCAGGACAGCCTTAGCTGCAGTGACCATGAAGTGGTGAACTTCAAGATCCTTAGGCCACAAGAAAGGGGCAGAGCAAGCTCACTTGACTTCAGGAGAGCAGATTTTGCTGTTGAAGGATCTGTTCGGTAGAGTACCATGGGATAAAATCCTGGAGGGAAAAGAGAAAGCTTGTTAATATTGAAGATTTCCCTTCTTCAGGCTGAGGAGTGATCCCAACAAACATCATGCCAGACAAAATTGCCAGGAGGCCTGTATGGACGAACAAAGAGCACCTAGACAAACTCAAACACAAAAAGAAAGCCTAAACAGCATGGAAACAAGGAGAGACAGACTTTGGGGAGTACAGAGAGATTGTCTGAGCAGACAGATTGCATGATTTCATGAAAACTAAATCCCTGATAGAAATAAATCTGGCCTTCATTTAAAGGGATGTCAAGAGCAACAAGAAAAGCTTCTGTAGGTACATTGGTGATAAAAGGAAGACTAAGGAAAATATGGATCCTCTTCAGAAAGAAAGAGAAGACCTGATTACCCAGGACATAGAGAAGGCTGAGGTACTCAATGGCTTTTTGCCTCAGTTTTACCTGCAAATGGTCCAGTCAAGTCACAGACGGTAAAGGCAGAGACAGGGAAGAATGAAAAACCAGTCCCTGTGGAGAGGATCTGGTTAGAGACCATCTAAGGAAACTGAAGGTGCGCAAGTCCACGGGACATGATCAGATGCACCTGCATCTCCTGAGGGAACTGGCAGATGAAAGGCCTACTACCCATCCAATCAGAGAACTTGTTACAGTCTGAAGAAATTCCCACTGACAGAAAAACATGACCCCCAATTTTAAAAGGGGGGTAAAAAAGGAAGGCCAGGTGAACTACAGGCCAGACAATCTCACCTCTGTGTCAGGCAAGATTGTGAAACAGATCCTCCTAGAAATCGTGCAAAGACAATGGAAAATAAAGAGGCAAATAAAGAACATGAAAAACAGAAAAAGAACATGGCTTCACTAAGGACAAACGGTGAGTGACAAATTTGATAGCCTTCTACAGTGGGGTTACAGCAGTGGTAGACAAGGGGAGGGCAAAAGACAGTATCTCCCTGGACTTACGCAAAGCATTTGACACTGTCACACATGGCATTCTTGTCCCTAAGTTAGGGAGGCACTGATTTGATGGATGGACCACTCAGTCTATAAGGAATTGGATGGTTGCACTCAAAGAGCTGTGGTCAGTGTCCGAATGGAGACCAATGACAAGTGCTGTCCCTCAGGCGTCACTACTGGCACTGTCGCTGTTCAAGATTTGTCAGTGACACATACAGTGGGATCAAGGGCACCCTCAGCAGGTTTTCCACAGACACCAAGCTCTGTGGGGCAGTCGACATGCTGCAGAGAAGGGATGCCATCCAGAGGGGCCTGGACAGACTGGAGAGGTGGGGCTGTGCAAACCCCGTGAAGGTCAAAAAGGCCAAATGCAAGGTCCTGTACCTGGGTGAGGGCATTCCCAAGCACAGCTCCAGACTGGGGAGAGAATGGAATTGAGAGCAGCCCTGGAGAGAAGCACTTGGGGCTGCTGGTGTACAAGAGGCTGGACATGATCTGTCAATGTGTGCTCATAGCCCAGAAATCCAAGCATGTCCTGGGCTGCATCAAAAGCAGTGTGGCCAGCAGGGCAAGGGAGGGGATTCCATCCCTCTACTTTGGTCTGGTGAGACCCCACTAGGATTACTGTGTCCAGTTCTGTGGCCCCCAACATAAAAATAATGTGGACCTGCTGGAGAGTCCAGAGGAGTGCCAGAAATATTAAAGAGCTGGAGCACCTCTCCTGTGAAAACAGGCTGAGAGAGTTGGGGGTGCTCTTCTTGGAGAGAATGCTGTTCTGAGGAGACCTTATAGCAGCCTTCCAGCACCTTTCAGTGCTGGAGAGGGACTTTTGACAAGGATATGTAGTGATAAGGCAAGGGGTAATGGCTTTAAATTGAAAGGGGGAAGGTTCAGATTAGCTATCACGTAGAAATTCTTCACCATGAGAGTGGTGAGGCCCTGGCACAGGCTGCACAGAGAGGCTGTGGCTGCTCCATCCCTGGAAGTGCTCAGTGCCAGGTTGGATGGAGCTCTGAACAACCTGGTCTAGTGGATGGTGTCCCTGCCTATGACAGAGGGGTTGGAACTAGATGATCTTTAAGGTCTCTTCCAACCCGACCCATTCCATGATTCTGTGATTCTATGAAAAGTGCTTGAATCAGACATGGAATCAGCACCTCACTGAAGCAAAGCTGTAGCTTTAAAAGAATCTTGAAACAAAGGGAAATCTACACACGGACAATGGAGGTTAAGCTTTTGGGAGGGAAGAAAGAAAGGGAGAAATAATGTTTGTTGATACTGATTCACTGGGATGAACCTTTCAGTAGAGAATGCAAAGTTACCTTCCAACCTCCAGCACTACCTGGTTATTGTGTATAGGCCTGCTCAGAGCAGGTTTAGACAACCAGTATTCAAAGCACTGGCAGCTGCCTGGAGCTTCTTGTATTATAGGACTCCTACTGTCAGAACCAGAAGCTGCATTGGCATTAGCAGTAGCAGAGTATGTGTGAGGGAAAGCACCAGGAGAAAACAGGCAGCCTTACGGGCATAGTTTAATCCCTGTAATTATGCAGACCTGGTAATGTAAAGGTCTACAAACAAATTCTGAAGCTTCACAAAACTGAGAGTTTGGGACATTCCCCCAAGGATCTTTGTTTTTAAACCAAATATTTTGGCAGCCTCTGACATGCACGATCCATTTCAATATATTTTTTCACTAATTATAGAGAGATTATACCTAATTCCCTCAGAATAAGAGCCTGAATTTTTTAAAGATAAGAGTCTGTCATAAATTGACTTAATTGCATTTTAATTAATTTTTATTTATTGCACTGGCTAAAGTATTTTCTCCCATTAAATGCAGAATAAGCATATTTTTGAAGGAAAGAAATACTTCACTTCAAGAAGACCAACCCAACACATGCATGCACAACTCTGCTGAGGAGTAACACTCTTAATCCTACAGGACTAGTGAACAGCCAGGAGGGGCTCCAAGTTGTAGGGAGACTAAGGCCAAAGACATGTCAACTCTCCTACAGACTGGGTTCCCAAAGAACATTTGGCAGATTTCTGAAAATCTGAAAGCATTCTACACCAGGAAGAAGATGGAAGGAATGAGCAGGCAAACAGATTCTAGAAGATTCTGCAATCCTAGTTCCCATGCAAATTTTCAGCTGGGAATGTATCAACAATAGAGAAGCAGCAGCTGGAAACAGAAAAACCTACAGCTGTTTGAAATACTCATTGAAGAAAACCTTTATAAAGGCTCATATGTATTCCTCCCTCACACCAAATTACTTGACTATGGGGAATTTGATATATTATTAATACAGAAATATTTATTCACTTACTACAGTATAAACCATTATTCATTCTAACTGCTTTTGACTGAATAGGACTGTCCTCTGCCTTCAACTCAAGGATTCTTCCATACTAAGTTTTCCATGGGCTTTCTTCTACTTAAATTAGAAAAAAAATTTCTTCCCTCCCTTGTTTCTAAAACCTATGAGATTATGCCACAGCCTAATGCACATAAATTTTCCTGCATGGTCTCAAAAGACACATCATTGCCAAAGCAATTCCCAGTTAATTTCTGTGAGTTTTTAACTGAGCCTATTTGGTATACATATGCTGCTTTTTTTTTTTCCTTCTCTTTTCCGGTATGTCTTGTTTTGGCATTTAAAACATTTTTTAAAAAATGGTTATGCAAATTTTTGTGAATCTTTGTACCTCCATGTTGAAGTTAGCTAAGGCATGACTGATCCTCATCTATCTTCATAAACTATGATGTTTAGGCTCAAGCTGAAAAACAATTTAAAATCACTTTTAAAATAATTAGCCTGTGACCTTCTTTGATCTTTGCACTGGATATTACTTCAATCACTGAACTAATCTTCTTTAAACTGGGATTTTTGTTCTTTAAAAGAATCTAACTTTTTGCAGATGGCTGTGGGAATAACAGACACATAGGACGGACTATGTATTATGACAAATGATGCATTACCTGTCTTTCTCTGGATGCTGAAATAAAGTGGAGTTTCAAAATGAAAGATTATTGGGAAGATCCCGGAATTAATAATCCTATGTAGGCCTACTTTCTCAGATTTAGCTGAATTCCAAATCTCTGCAATACTCAGCAATCTTTAAGGTGGCCCCAGTGCCAAGGAACTGAGGTGTGTGATTGAATGGGTCTGTCTCAGTATTTAACGATGCATCACTGAACCTTGATCCACTAATACCCCTGACTTCACCTGATAATGGAAAAGCTGTCACCCTTATGCAGGTGTTTGATTGTAACAATTCACTTTCAAAAAATTCTGGCCTGTGAGTACATTTAAAGACAATGTAGCTTCAGTTTAATTTCATTTGGTTACATTCATGTTTATGCAGATATAAATTAAATACACATTTCATCAATATTTGAATTAAGAAATACACTTTGCATGTTCCAATGGTGAAGTCTGCAACATAAATAACAACTTCAAATCCTGTTGCTTACAAGTTAAATGGAAACAAAAACAATTCAAATGGAATCCGATAAAACCAGATAGCAACACATAAAACTTGCCAAGATATGTGATGATACACATCCACCTATATTCCTGTAGTTCTTTTCTATGAAAGAAATTCCTGTGATTTTAATGTCAGCCCCTATATTAAAAAATTACTGGGACTAAAGCCGCAGGTTTTAAACTTCACTGCAGGTGACAGATGCATCTCCTCAACTAACTCTTCAACTTATCTAAAAAGTCTGCTCATTATGTCAATTTGTAAAAGTTAAAAGTGATACTGCACTTTCAGATATTTAATTTTGATTAGCTAGAAAGTCATCATATCTGTTATTCAAAACTGAATCCAAGCTTGCATGAGATACCAGTAAAGTAAGTCATGTGATTAAGCAGGAAAGTAAGCATATTTTTCAAAAAATCAAACCAGTAATTTAAGTTCAAACAGAACAATGATTGACATCAGTAAATCTGATAAAGGTGCTTTTCACAATTACATTAAAATTCTTGCCTGTCTTTAAGATTAAAATATTTAGGAAGAAGTTTGGAATATGGGATCCTGAGATTTCTCAACCCTGCATTTGGATTCCAAATAGGTGTAACACGAACACCTCTCATCCCTACTGGACATAAAAACTCCAAAAACCAAAATTAACAGCAGACAGTTCAGTCTTCTGAGTAAATGGGATTTTGCCACTGACTTGGTGGAAGCATGGCTAGACTAATGCCTCTGTTTGGAAATCAGAATGTGAATGAAACCAGAGTGAGGTTAATACCACTTCCAGTCTCCTGTGTAAATTCTGTCATTTGAATATGCTCCATGAGGCACTAGTATGCCATGGGAAATAATGGGTTGCCATTAAAAAGAAAAAAAAAGAAGAAAAAAAAAGAAAAAAAGTAATTCTGGTCTTCTGAATAGTCTTTCTAAAATGACAATTGATGAGGTCAGTTAGCTAATATGTAGTCAAATGCAAAAAAAAAAAAAAAACAACCTTAAAAAGCTTGCTAGAATAGACATCAGTGATGATGGGAAATTCTGCAATCTTTAAATAGTAACAGGGCATTCTATAAGCTTATAGTAAATTTAGCTTTGTCCCTGGAAGACTTAATTCTAACAGCATTTTGATAATTAAAATAATTGGTATGATTTTTTTCAGGAGTATCTTGCATACTGCCAGTACCTACCTCCACAGTAAAAGGGATGTAATGGATAGCACCTGAATGCACTGTTTGATCAAAGATTATCATCCTTGAGTTGGAGCAAAGTTTGATATACATGACAGATAACACTCTTAAGTGGAACAACTAAGATAAATGCTGTTTTGTGAAAATATAAGCCAACTAATATTTGAATATTCTCTATTTGCAAAGAAACAGTCTAGGTTTTGCTTCCTTTATTTGTCCAAACAGATTAAGAGAAGGAGATCTCAAGACACAATCAAAAAATTCAATGTGCTGTAGCAACATGGAAGCGTTGCCCACATTGTCCTGTTTCATACAAATAACTTTTTAACTATTGCTATCCTAAAAGGAGCTTCCCACTTTGTATGTGATGGTGTAGGATGCACATGCTGAATGGTCATAGGACATGGTAATGACAATGGCTTTGGTGTGTAAAATCGCATTTAAGTGCACTGTGATACGCTGACCTAAGGGCGCAGCTGGGTCTGAACAAGTATGTAACAAACCCCCCCTCTCATCAATAGGTTATCTTAACAAACAAAAGCAGAACACAGCAATTTTTAAGTCTTTTGTTATTTCTACCCTGTGTGTTTCACTTGGACTGCAGGGAAAGGCAGATATAAAGGACTTGCAAGCATATAGTGGAATTAGTTACTGACCTGTTGTTCCTCCCCAGTCTCCCAAATTAACCATTAAGTCTAAAAAAAATAAATCACAACAACATGAGGTATAAATTCCTCTGCAGCCCGCAGGCTGTCAGTTGTCCAAATTATTCAGCCTATTTTTTTCCACTTAGTGTAGAAACCAGACACTGATCCCTCAACATAGGAAAGCTCAGAAGTTATAAGAAAAATTACTGCACTGTAGTCCTCAGAGAGGCATACAATATCCATCCTTACCTCTGCATTATGATTAGTTCATGTTAGCCATAACCTTAGGGAAATATGTTTGTGTTACCCACAAGCTGTTGTCTGTTACGGTTATCACAATAACAACTTACCAGTTTACAGGGTAGGACTTCCACAACTACACCTGGTTACAAATGAATAAAAAGTTGGTATAGACATCTGTCTTAAAAGAAGTTGGAGAGTTGAAAACACATCATTATTCCTTCAGGATTTTGCAAAAACCCATTTTTTAAATTTATCTACTTAATCAAGTATTCTGTGCTATTTTCTGTTTCATTTTACTGTTCCTGACCCTATCTATCTGAAATTCTCTGTTGCACTTTAAAGCAAGGTGTTAATTACTATTCCTGGGTAACTTCTTACAGGGGCAGGTGTCTTGCAAATGTGTTCATGCAATTTAAAACGTTCTTAAAATAGCTTGCTGTGAGCAGCATGTTCCTAAGTAGGTCTAAGAAACACTGATTAAGTAAAGCTCCCTACTGCGTTGAGAACATCTTTATTGGAAAGAAATTTGCAAATTAACCAGGGTTGATCTGGATTTCTGACTTTTCAGTATGGTTTAATCCTACCTCAGGTCAAAACAAGAAAGTTTTCGTTTTCAGTTTTGGGCTCAGACATTTTCAGTTCACCACACAGAAAGCTGTCTGATATTTACTACAGTGCTGCCTTTCTTCCCCTTCATGCCATGACCCATATTGCTGACACTGCCAGTAAAGATACAACTTGTTACTGGAAGTTAAAGTGCATCAGTGATGAAATGCTGGGGACACAGACATTGTTGATGGAATTTTGCATTTTTCTTGCATTTTCTTATATTTTCTGTGTTTGTGCTTTTTTTGGTTTTGGTTGGGGTTTTTTTTGTTTGTTTTGGGGTTTTTTTGTTGTTGTTGTTTGTTGGTTGGTTTTTGGGTTTTTTTTTGTTTTTTTTGGTTTTTTATGTGGAGTTTTAAAAGGCAGTAGATTGGCAATTCTGAAGAAGAATCATAGGAAAAGGGAAGGGTTCACCACGATCAGCCAACAAAAGTTATGTGGATAGCACATGTTAATTTGTCCTCATGCAGAACAGGTTAAAGAATGGATCCCTCTGTACAACTGGTTAAACCCAATGGCCTCTACAGAATAGGTTTCTGGGGTCTACAAATGGTGTGGCTGGTAGATACATATTGAATCCAATCTAAGTATACAGAAGGCATCACTACAGAAGACTCAGTGTGGCTGTCACTTCTGATGGAGGATTCCTTGCACAGTCATTCTCTTGCTGGAGAAGACCTGCTGAACTGGTCTCTCAGGAGTAACACATCAAGACCAACACAGAAACAGAGAAAATGTAATTTTTTTCTTCCTGTTTATAAACATGAGAAGACTTTCATGCTCAGTAAGTGTTCTCCAATATCTGAGCATGACTAATTTAGCCAGAAAAATTATCTGTGCATTAATTGTTGCACCCAGTAACAGAAAGATTCCCCTAAAACAGCAGCAGACTGGAGAACATCTACAGAGGTACTGCCAGGCAAGCTAACCTGTAAGTGGATTTTGAAAATAATCCCATGATGTTTTATGGCTTATATGAAGCTACCTTCTCTTTTAAGGTCTGCTTGAGAAAATCTACAGAAAACATATTGACTTAGTCTTTCTTCAGTTTTGGTGGGTTTTATGTTGTTGTTGTTGCTGTTGTTGTTTTTTAATAATTGAATGAGTTACCATTATTTGAATTCTTAAATTCTAAGATAAAAGAATAAAATTTACAAAAGAGTTATTTTAGGCATAGATTTTATATTTAAAAAACTGCAATGGATTGGAATTTTCTCATTAATTTTCTCATGTATTGAAGTGGGTTATGCACATGTACACAGTAAAAGGAAGAAATATCTTTTTTGCCCCTCCCTAAACCATACTAGTTAATTAAAATAAGATTTCGTGGCCATAAGGTCTCCGTCAACAGATTTCTAAACATACCTTTTGTGTTAAAGTCATGCATTCAATAAAAAGAAGGCATCTTACTAGTAGCAAATAATGTTGTAGCTATTTAAAATAGTACAAATATTGAAATTGGACTCTGGCTTTATGAGCTTGATTCTTTTGGTTTTTTTATGCTAATTTTAAAGAAACTTTAAAATGCATTCAGAGCATAATAGTTTACCGCTCGTTTGTTCTGTTTTAAAAATCTTACATATTTTAGCCTCTAATTTTCATCTCCTGGTTATCTTGAAAATTTGTGAATACTACTCATAAGGACAACTGCTTCTTGCATTTTGCAGCAGGAAGTACTGGCTCAATTTCTCTGAATGTCAGAGTTAATTCTGTTAACCAAGTCTGTGGAAATGACTTGTGTATAGCACCCTACCAGATCAAATCTCAACAAATAATTATTTACTGCCAAACACAAATGTAGTTTTTTATTTCACTGACTTCCTTAAAAAAATAATTTTGTATTAACAATATTTACTAGCTATATGCTAGTTTTCTTCTCACAAGTTTTTAGAATTTTCTACCTTGTACTGTCATTTCAAAAGACTATGATCTGGGAAATCAGTAATTGTATACATGAAAGGATAGACTTTGCACTGCTTGTTGCAGACATTACAGGAGATACATGAATTAAGAATAGGAGTGGGAGAAATGAAAAGAGTTATTTTGCAGAAAGACCTCCTAGAAAACTGAATTCCTTCTCAAGCCTACACTTCCTATGCAAAGCAGGTACCGGACTTCTTTCAAAGTTTTTACAAATGCCTACTAGTTGTTAGCTCTTTGTTTTCTGAATAACCAGGATGAAATGTACAAAGACACGACAACAGGTGTGATGAGAAGCTCCCTGCTATGCTGCAGAAATAGTCAATGAAAGGATATCAGACTGAGCTGGGATATCCAGAACATGCATCTGACTGTATTTACCCTACTATTTACCTGAGTCTTGCAGGTTTTGTGAAATTTAACTAATTTGTTATGAGACACTCAGAAATCACACACAACACTTAAACTAAACACACACTTAGGAAAAAAATTAAGAAATGGTCTTTAGTCCACAATAGATAAAATTAAATAAAGTCAAAACCTGATTAAACAAACGACATGAAAGGTATTAAAAAAAAAAAAAAGAGAGAGAATAATTATTTCACCAAATGAAGATGTGACTCTACTAAGCGAAAAACAGTAAATCTTTTCTCTCTGGAATTTGTCTATTGCTGTCTGCTTTCAAGTTTAGTAGATGTGTTGATACTAATTTTACAATAAAGTTAGTCTTTTAAAAGAAATTGCATCTCTCTGTTGTGGCCGAAAAAAAGGGAAGAAAAGAAGAAGTGTATGACTTGTGAAGGCCAGAAGCCCTTGATAAGAAACACCAACACTGGTGTCACAGGCAGACTCATTTCATTGATCCCTTGGATCCGTGGACATGCATTCTAAGCCTGTATATGAGTAGACAAAATGGATGTTGCTACAAACTGACTTTTTTTTTGTCAAAACAGAAAGACATAACTCCTTTTAAAAGACAACGGCTAACATTATTGTAAAATTTATATCAACACATCTACTAACATTGAAAACAGACAGCAAAAGATGAAATCCAGAGAAGGAAGATCTACAGACTGTACAATAGGATGGTACTATCCCACCATTTAGAATCACGTCTCTCTTTAAAAACAAATGTCAAATTTAAGAACTAATTCATCTGCCCTATTCTCAAACTTGTCATAGTTCATTCTCATAAAGACATTCCTCCTACCACTAACCTTTCTTCTGATGGAATGCTCTCACAGCATCTGTTCATCTGCCAACTGCACAGCATCACTAACAAGAGAGGGAAGACCAAGATACAGAAGAGACGGCCAGAGCTGTTCTGAGCTCATCCCAAACTTAAGTTCACCTACACTGTAGAGGTAAATTCCTTTCCCTTCTGATCCCAACCTACTCAAAGAACAACCAAATCCCCAGTATTATTCTTCACTGAACTTTACTTTTATTGTGGCTTTTGAACTGCCAAGAATAAAACTGTGCTTGAATTCCTCAATTCCAACACCCTGTAATTCTTCCCACCCTCTAGACATGTTACTTCTCATACCATGTGAGGGAACACTGTGCCTTCTTTTTCTGGACAGAATCTGACTGTCCTCTCTATTGATTTTTAAGGAGAAATAGTATTGCTTAACTAGCTGTTTCCTGAGGAGACACAACAGCCACATGGGTCGCTGAAATAAATGGAAATAACACAAAGAATCACTAGCTAAATCACAATTAAAATTTAGACATGGATTTTTTTTTACTCATAGTTTCTTCACCTTCTTCCAGCCCTGTGCTTTCTCCTTCTGTTCACAGCTCCTTCATGCAATACTCTTGTATTAAGAAATTAAAAAAAACCCGAACAACTGCACATAGCAGAAGAAATGTCATTCCCATATCTGAGATTTAAGATTTCTAGGAAGTCTCCAAAAAAAGAACAGTTTGCTTAATTTCTTGGAATAAGGTGGTCACAGAAAAAGAAAGAGAAACTTCAAGGTAAGGGACCACTCAAAACTAAGCAGGGAGTGGGCTTCCTCCTGTAGCTAAGGACAATACTGGCTTGTTCTTTTGCCAAGCATCCCAATACAGTGACACACATCACCTCAAAGCAAAAATCCCGATTCTATTCCCAGAGAAACTCCTCTGTAACTGCAGAGTGTTCTGCAAATATTTAAAGCAGCCGGTTTGCTTTGCAAAATCCAAAAAAAGGCATAAACCTGCTGCCACCACTACTTGCACAAAGTCCAAAATTTGAGGTCAATCATAGGACTAATGCATTAGTAATCAGCCTTTGCAGCTACACAGATACTTCAGAGATTTGTTTTTCTACACACTGTTATGCTATTGCCTACAAGGAGTAGTCTGCTACCTTGAAAACAACACTTGCCTTGTGTCATTCACTAGGAAAATTCTTGTCTTGATTTTAAAGCCTTAAAACTCATTCCATATGAAGAAAAGTTTTATTTACATTGAGAATTCGATCAAATACTGGATTAATTATAACTGCCAGTCTAACTTTTCTTTACTCCTCCCCAAAGCAGATGCAGAAAGCATTAAAAAAATAAGGGCTACACACAACTGTGACACTTGTTATAGAGTCCAGATGTCAAACACTGAGGAATTAAAATAAAGGTTATGACTGTTCAGCATAGACTTGGGCCAGTCAGGTGGTGTAGAAGGATGATTTTTTTCTCCTGTTTTTAACCAACCCTACCACACATGACTCAGACTGTTCTCAGTGTTAAAAGTTACAGAAATCTTTTTTATACATTAGTTGAGAGAGTATTTTACTTCTCATAGAAAAAGTTCTATCTTGAAATAATCTATAAACAAATCCCCTCTTTATTTGTCTCTGAATACATGTGCAGGGTAAATACTTTTGTCCTAGTCCTACTATATAAAGAACCTTTCTGAGAAACTAAGTTAAGTGGGCTTAAACTGAAGCAGTGCCAAAGAGAAATTTGACTTGCAGTCACTGTGCTCAAGGGTTCCTTTTAAATACAAAAAATTAAAATCAAGATATTCCAGTAAACCATGGGCTCTGACACCTTTTTGCTGAATTAAAGATGAAAGTGTCTGTAGCACTCTGTATCATAAATGTCTCAAACTCACTAGCACAGAGTAATTACTAGCTTGCAAAAAAACAACCAACCGACCCAAAAAATTTACTAAAGTAGCTTAGAGACAAAAAAAGAAGTAAAAAAATCGAAAATGTTGTATCGTTTCTAAGTTTTTGCTCAGTGAGAGCATGGACTTCGGAAAATTATTTGTACTGTGGCTCAGCTTTTGTCATAGGAATGAAAGGATCCAGTTAAATATTGTGGAGGAGCCACCAGTGCGAGAAAAAAGCAGTATGCTTGACAGTATCTGCAGGAAGAGATATTTCAGAGATCTGCAAAGGGCTAAACATAACAAAATATGTAATCAAACAGTACGTCTTACCAATGGCCAGCTGTAAAACGCGGTAGTTGCCCTACGAAAGCATTTACCTTACACCACACCTGAGCACCACGGCAGCGTCTGCCGGTGCCTTTGTCCCTTTCCCCATTATTTGCGTGAGAGAAATTTATTCTTTGGTCCTTACCGTTCATTCCTTAAGCACATTCCAGCTAACGCGATACCCGTATCGCGTCAGCGCAACTACTGTTTTAACAGGAAAGTGACTTTCAGGACTTCGACTCTCCGGCCGACGAGCAGAACCACACTCTCGTCCGGGGACGCCTGCGGGAGGGAGCGGAGCGCCGCCGAGCGCCGCCGGCGAGCCCGGGAGGATCCGCGTTCCTCTCCACGTACCTGCGCCCCGCCGGAGACGCGGGTTCC
>JANPWX010018493.1:43433-124744 GCA_024734555.1 Trochalopteron elliotii | reverse complement strand
CTCTGCGCTCCTGCGCCGCGCCCCGGGTGTTACCCCCGTGCGCGGTGCGCCGAGACTCGGGGGCGACCGCCGGCTCCTCGGGGCTGCCGCGCCCGAAAGCCCTTCTCCGAGAGCCAGGCGCCGAGTGGCAAACCGGCTTCTGGCCGGGAGCGTGTCCTCTCGCAGGAGGAGAGGACCGCAGACCCGCCCCTTGGCTCCGAAGCTGCCGGCAGGCCCCGGCCGGGCCCGCTCAGTGCGGTACTGCCCGCCGATCGTTCGGGACAGCCGGCCGGGCAAAAACTCCGCAGCAGGAGCTGGGGCCCCTGTCGCCACAGCAGCCGGCGACAGGGGAGAGGTGATCTCCCGGTGTGGGTTTTACAAACTGTCACGTAGGCGATGTACAGGTCTGGACGCAGAGAAATCTGTCTACCATTTCAAAACCATACATCTCAAATATCAGCCTTCCAACGTCGAGTGTTCAGTAGCTTTTGCCACTTTCTGTTCATTTTAGAGCAACCAGCAAGATAGCGTAGCATATGCAAAATGTCAACGCCACCTGATACTTTCTGCAGTTCTTATGGTAGTAGGCCAACCACATTTTATGTTTTAAGGGTTTTTTAAAATCAATTATCTTATATTTTGTATGCATAGAGAAAATGTTGCTTATTCTACCCGGCGGTACCGTTTGGAAACACGGTCAAACTTCTGGACCTAGTTCCTTGTCGCTGAAAAGAAGTAGCAAAATGCAAGACTGAAAGTAAAGTGAAGGTTAGATACAATTTTTTAAGTAATCTGTTGGCTTGGTTGGGAATAGAGGTAGAGAACACTGTTGTAGCAGAGCAGGGTGATGGGTGAGTTTTGTATCTTGTTACTCAGGGAAGATGAACCTCATGATTTCTCTCTGGTGGTGTTTTACTCACAGTCTGAGTTTATGCTAGAAGCTGCAATACAAACAAGCTAAAAATACATTTAAAATGTGACCTTTAAAACAACATTTCTGTATGGATAGTCAACTCTGAACTTTTGTTCCAAAAAGTGCATAGGTATGCACTGTAGAGAAGCATGCTTCTAATTAAAAATCGTGCTAATTTCTAAATTTAGCTACATTTACTTCCAATACATTTTTAATAGAGCAGTGATTAGGCAAATATATTTTTCTTTATTCCTGTTCTGGTTTGTACTCTTATCAAAAATCTTTGTATAGGGTAATTTTCAGTATTTCCTCCTGTGCTCTGTTCATTGCATAGTGCCATGTTCTTTTATCCTGTGTTCTCACAGCAATTTGAAACATTCTTTTGAAATTAAAAGAAGGCAATTGTAAACCCACAAAACTGACAGAGCAGCTAGTGAGATAAAATCTTCAGGTGTCTAGCTAAGAGGATTTTCAGTTATGCACATGTGGACTGTTTTTCCTGAGCCTTCTGTAGGAGATGGCTCAACAGTGTTCCAGGAGAAAGTTTGCTGACTTGAAATAGCCATTAGTTCCCTGCTTTTTGCATTGCAAAACTGGCTGTAGATTTTTTTACCAGCTGCAAAATTATGTCAGTTTTAATCACCTTTCTCTTGATGAGAGAGGAAAGCAATATGTGCTACAAAAGCAGTCCCTCACCAATTTACTGCACAACCCAGCAAGGCTTGAATACACCTCCCAGCACATGTGGAATCCCTTTCTGCTGGTGCCAGTGCATTGCAGCTCAGTTCGTTTCTGGTGGTGGGAGCTGCTGGGTGTTTTTCATGGCATAGACAATGTTCACATGTGTTGACCAGGCTTCCTCTGCTTCCAGTCGCCATTAATACAGCCTAACTTTGTGAAAAACACAGAAATTGCTTGCTTTAAAAATTACATTAGGAGAGCAGTCTATGAAATATCTTGGTCGTACATGCAGGGCTGTTACTGTAGTGTCCCTTGGCAACATCTTTAAAACGGATGGAAGAACCACCAAACCAGATTGGACTATTAGAAGAGAAAAGCAACAGCAGCCACACAAGGCCAAAAGATGCGTGTATCAATCTGAACATATAATTCCCCAGAAATTTGTGTATGCTTAGTGAATTGATACTTATCGGGAAGTGACTGCAGATTCCCTGGATTTGTCAAGTATCATATGTGTTAATTTTAGGCTCTTTATTGTCCATGCGTGCTGTGATTCTAATGTGTAGTCCAGTCAAACCTAATCCTTGCCCTGTAGTAAAGTTGGAACTATATGTGCTTGTTGATTCACATGATATGTGATGTGTTAGGGATTATAAAGCACTTTGAATAACAAAATGATTAGGTTGAGAGAGACCTTCATGATCAAGTCCAACCCATGCCCTAACACCTCAACTAAACCATGGCACCAAGTGCCACATTCAGTATTTCTTTAAACACATCCAGGGATGGTGACTCCGCCACCTCCCTGGGCAGACCATTCCAGTACTGTATGACTCTTTCTGTAAAAAACTTTTTCCTAATATCCAGCCTATATTTCCCTTGGGTCAGCTTAAGACTGAAGATCATCAGCTAATTTTTAATAATTTTTCTGGTATTTCTGTTGACCAGGAGTACTTTTTTCCCCCCCAGATTTGACCAGGAGTGCTTTTTTCCCCCGCCCTGGATTCTTTTCAGAAGCTCATGACAGCACAGCTTTCTCACTTTTCAAATAATTTTAAGATATATCCTAAATGAAATCCCAAACTAAAACTATGCTCTGTTCTGTTGATTCTTCCTCCCCATCTGGTCAAAGCCTGAAAGCTTTCAGACTACTTAAAACTGCAGATGAAATGGGAAAGAAAAAAAAGAAATTGAGAGAGAAGAAATAATTAGGAAGACATTATTTACTGTGAGGTGGTAAGACACCTGAACGGGTTGCCCAGGGAGGTCCTGAATGCCCCAAATCTGGCACTGTTCGAGGCCAAGTTGGATAAGGCCTTGAGCAGCCTGGTCTAGTGGGAAGTGTGCCTACCCATGACAGAGGAATTTGGGACTAAAGGATCTTTAAGCTCCCTTCAAACCCCTTTATATCCGATGATTCTATGAATATACTAAAAGGATAACTGAATTCTTATGCTGAGAACCCCAATACAACTTCAAGAAATGTCGATAAACTGAAAGGCATGTATGTCCACATAATGTTTAAAGATGGAATTGTCCGAACCACATTATTTTTAGAAGCACCTACGAATTGACTGACAGAAGCTTTTATTTTGATATACATCATGGGGCTTGAAATACTGCACATAGTTCCTGCTGCCTTTTTCTGTTGAAAGTTAAAGCTCTAAAACCTGAATTCCAGTCTCTGGGTTAGCTGAGCATATATTAGTGTCACTTTTTCTCATCCATGTATCAGCTTTTACTCAAGGCACAGCCACTGAGACAAACAGTTCTTTGTAAAGTCACCCACTACATGTTTTGTGCAGGTAAGAATCAGGGCTCAGTGAGGTATGTTATATTACTCAGTGTAATGAGTCAGGGTGTGACTGATCAGGGAACTACAAAAAGACCTTACAGTCCTCACTAGCCAGAAACAAAGAGTAGCCCGTGAGAAGGGGACTGCTCAGCTCCAATAGTGGCATTCCCTGTATGCTGAGGGAATGCCACTATTGGCATTCAAAGTCTGCCACTTTCCTTCAAAGTCTGAAAACTTCCCTGGTCAAGTTTGGAAACTTCTGGGTGGTGAAGACAGTGGAGGGGATGGCATTGTAAATTACAGTTCTTCCCCTGAGTTCTCTGCATCCCACCTCCTGTGCGTGCATTGAGATCTGAGATGGTGAAGGGGAAGCCACTGCTTCTCAAGCAAAATGGAGTTTTACAGTGTTCTGGCTCTTCCCATCAACTTTGCAATGTGAGAGGAGAGGTAAGGACCTCACTCAGAATTTGTGTGTTCTAGTTATTGAGCCATGAAGAAGGCAAACATAGAGGAAGTAGAAAAAATTCTTCAGTTGCTTTTCTGGCAATGTGTAACTAGTTGTTTTACCAACATATTATACAAAATGAACTTTTGCTCTGTTTTTTTTATGTCTTCCTTGAAAGAGAGAAGGCAGTCCAGAATCGTATAGAAAGCTTTTACGTAGTTCAGGAGTGCCATGACACTGCCATCTCTCCCAGTTTTATCCTGTATGGTTAGGACTGACTTCCCCTTCAAATTTGATAGAAAATACAGTATTAAATTATGTATTTTATTAAAAATGTATTATGATTAAATTATATTTTCCTTAAAATTTTCTCTGTCAGGAGCAATTGGTTAATTTTATCAGAGAATCAAAAATTCTTATTGGTTTGGAGTTTTACTTCTGTTTTTCAAGAGCATCTGTCTTCTTTTGATCTTTTCTAGCCAGCTGTGCTAGTATATTAAAGGGTTTTAATAGCAATAGTATCTGGAAACTAAAAATTACTAAGAACTTTTTTTCATAATGAGAGCAGTGTTTCTTTAATCTTGTATGAGCTCTTTTAACCCCTTGATTCTTCTAACCCCTTGATTTGAAGAGGAAAAAGAATACAGGCTTAAGATTTTTAAAAGCCTCGGGTTAGGAAAAAGGTGTAGGAGTCTAGTTTTAGAATTCCTGTTTTATGGGAATAATTTTTTCTTGTATCTCCCTTTTTTTCTGTTTATTGGGAACAATAGTAAGTGATAAAAAATGCAGTATTCTAGTCTATCTATGCAGCATTAATAAAATGCAGAATCTCAAATCTATATGAGAAACCCTGAGTTCTGTGGCAGTGTTAGTCCAATTTGAGGCAGTGGTAGGTGGTTTTGAGTGATCTGAGTGAAACAGCATGAGCTATCCTGTCTGCCAGCTTACCTGCCCTATTCCTTTGCTCCAATACTCCTCACTTCTCCACTACCTTCAGACAGACCACAGTGGCTGCAAACAGGCCAAAAAGAAGTGAGTTCATGAGAAAGTGTGTGCTTGCACGCTCACACCTTTCATCTGGAAAAACAGAAGATGCATGCAGAGACCATGAAAGTGCTGCTTAACCCTGTACAGGCTGTTTTGATAGAGTATTTGTTTAGCTGTGGCTTTTTGATACTCTTTTGCCTTTCATTTCTAGGTAAAAGAGACATTGTGAAATTAATTAATTCACCTGTAAAACAAAGGCACAAATACCAGATCTCAGCCATCTCTCAATGACCAGTTGGCTAAATCTACCAGTGACAATACTAAAACAATGAGAATGTGAACTGCACCTCCTGACAGCCTGCAGAGTGGAAGGTGGTCTCTTACAGGTTGCTTTTCAACAACATCAAAGGGCCTCTGGCCTGACAAACAGCTTCACATAGACCTTACTAATACAGAGTACTTCACTGCTGCCATTCTCCTCCTCTTTGAATGTGTGTAAGGCAGTTCTCTTGACAGTAGCTAAGCACCATTTGGTCTGACTACCAAATTCTGCATAGCAGAAAAAGTAAGTTTTTTCTCTTTTACTGGATACCTGAAATAAAGAAAATTTCTAGTGCCTTAAAGTATAACAAGACCTAGAAAACCACATGGATGAAAGAACAGAAGTTGCTCAAAATGAAAGTATTTGCTTCATGTAGAAAACAAAATCCTCAAAGAAAACTCTCCAAACTTAATTAGCAACCTGTTGATTCTAGAATTCTGCTTCTCTTAAGTGTTGCAGCATTTAGCATTAATTTGGTTTACTTCTGCTTTACGTTAAAAGTTGAACGACTTTAGTGAGGTGAAAAGCCGTAGTTTTGACTTCACGACTACTAGCTGATTTTTCATTAAGAGTTTAAACCCCTCATAAATACATACTTTATTGTACTCCTACAGAAACATTATGAGATACTGCAGACATGTCAAATGTAGTAACAGCGTGTTTGAGGTTGACCGCTACATAGGAAATTCTCCCACAAGCAAGACTAGACTTTGCTTCCTCAGTTCAGTGATGAGGAACTTGTGGGTTACCCTTTCCACAAGCTTAGTTAATTTGAAGCACACTCTGTCTCTGTGCTTTCTTCTTTTTTTCAGAGGAGAGTTTGACAAATTCTTGGTGATTTGCTTGTAGAATAGATATATAGATATATACAGCACATTTTATCATGAAAGAAAGATATGTGGAAGATAACATGAAAGAAAGATATGTACATGTATATGTTTGTAAATATCTGTTCATATGGGCTTAACATGAACAGTTATCAAAGTGAAGTATTGTGCTGATAATCAAACAGATCCATCCACATAATTTTTCATTATCCACGTTTCTGTAAAATTCTGGTATTAGCTTTCTGCTGTTTTGAAGGATTAAGTTGCTGTAAGCTCCAGTGCCCAGAATACGCAGGTAGAAATCAGAAGGAACAGGATTTCTCATCCAGCTGTATTAGCCTTAGTACTTTTAACCTAAAATGTGCTAGTAGATAAATGACATTATGTAGGTAGGTATTATGGCCTCATTTTACTGGTGAGAAGGCTTGGGATCAGACCACACAGGTAATTTTTGTGAGAACATACAGTGTTGTAAAAACGTCTCTTTTGTTTTCTGCATTAAAACAGAGATCCCAAGAGAGCTGCTGTCTTAAGGGACTGAAGTTTCGTGGTGGGGTGAGCCAGAGTGTGCCTTTCACAGCTACTGTGAACTTGTATCTGCACTTGATGACCACTGAAGGTTAGCAAGAGGATAAAGAGTAACAACTGAGTAACACTGATAGGTCAGTGATTTTTGGTATTGTATGGCACTGAAACTGAAGATTAGAATCTATGTCTCTTACTTGGAGCAACGTAGTTGTGTGGGTTACAGACACACAGAGGCGGTTTTAGAAGAACCCCATTAGTGTTAGGAAAACTAATACAGGAATTCTCTGATTTGAGAAAAAAAGAATGCTAGACTTTCAGCCAAGTCACTTGGTTTAACTGCTTGGACTTTGTCAGCCTGTCAGCACCACTGATTTGGAAATTCCTGTTCATGTTTACTCATGAAAACACTTCCTAGGAGGATATAATACAAGATTCATGTGTTTCTTCAACTAAATCAGTTACAGAGCAAATTTACCATCTTCACTTATGTTGGGCTTTGTCTGCTTGTAAAGGTCTTAGCACAGTATCCATGCTTTATTGGTCTCCTTTTCCCTCCAAACCTGCACAGTGAGTGTCTGACAGGCTAAAAACTGTTCATCCTTCTTTGAAGGTCATGGCTGTCTCTCCCTGGGGGCTTTTTACAGGTGGTGTTACAGGAAATGGTGAAGTCTGAAACAAATTAAGAGACCCAGGCTTTACAGTGCAGTGGCTACTCATCTGCTGGAATGGTGGCTCTTGTCTTATATGGGATCCACATCTTGTAGAGAGAAAGGAGCAGAAAGGTAGCACAGCTGTTGGAACTGGAAAATGGTTGCCCATAGGTGAAAGGATGCTCCCTTCTGGGGATCCCCATGATATGTACAGCTGTCAGTGTTGGTGCCTTCCCTCAGCTCTGTCCTCAATGCAGCAATGAGAGGGGATACCCATGAAAAGTAACACACAGGGTTGCATTAGCCTCTGTGCTTTGTGGGTTGTAGGGAAGCAGGTGAAATACTATGGAAGAAAAGCTTTGTTGCCTTTCTGTTGTGTTTGAGTAACTGTTGTGTTATGACAGGGTGTGTGCTTCTTAGGGATGGCCTTTTTCAGTCTGGGATATCTCTTTTCTTGTTACCTCTCGTAGACTCAGAGTGGTAACTTTTTCATCCCTAAACTTTCCACGGAGTGCTTGTATAGTTCTACCTAATTGTTTTAAAGCTTACCTCTGTTTCCTTAAACTCTTGCTTTAAGGCATCAATTTAATTCTTATATTTTGATAAGTATTTTCTTTGTCTAGTCAGGTACTAGCCATTCATAGTGAAGCTAAGGTCTTTACTGTTGCATGAGAAGGTTGTGCAAACTGAAAGCATCCAACGAGAATGTATTCAAAAATTGTATTTACTCTCTATGACAGAAATAAATTCATACAGAGAGGGTATTTGAAGATCAGTTGCTACAATAACCAAAATCTTCATTTTGTATGGAGTGAGAATGTGCTAAATTTATCTGTCTTATTATTATACACTTGCACAGTCAATTTATAAGGCTGCTTTTGAAAGTTTAGTCTAAATTACGTAAGTCTAATACAAGTATTGCATCCAATAAAACATGTTGACATATATGAAGTTTCTAATCAGACACTGTCCTCAGAGCCTTTGAGAAGTAGCTAAAACACACTTTTTGGACAACACCCTGTAAGAGGCAAATAATTTAACAACAGTCAGAAAGTGGTTCTGATACACAGTACCTCTAGGTGTAAGGGAGAGGGATTTTACTGTATGCTGTTGTCATGATGTGAAGCCAATACACCAGCTGAATTTAATTGAACGTGTATTAGGCTTTCTGGAAGTAATTAATAACTATTTATAAGTCGTCATTTCAGTAAATGTTAAGCTGCCCTTTTTTGCCACAAGATATTTTTTTATTGCTGTTGATAAATTGTTAAGGAATGATAATTTCCAAATGATGGAGGCATCTTTTCTTGGCCCTAAATGAAGAAAACACAGAAGCTCTGTGATGTGCCAGATCTGTATGTCAATAATGAACTGTTCAGCATTTAGACGTCTGTTCTTAGGCAAAATCTGTCAGGCAGAAATGAAAGGAATAAAACTTTCTATGTGACTGGAGATTTTCCTGGATAGTTTGTTTTGTTTTGTTTTGTTTTTAAAAACTGATATTTTTTATATTTTGAAACAACTTATTATCTTGTTTATTTTGAACATTGCATAAACAAACAAGAAAAAGATAAAGACCTTGTTTGATTGAAAAAATTATATTCACATCCAGCTATTGACAGGCTTGTCTATAAGAATGAAAAAAGAAGAATAGAGTGAGTGTTTTGCACTATGACATCTCAGCAGTTCCTTTTTTGTCAGTGGTAAAATGTGGTGTACATGAATGAACAGGATTATTCTCAAGGGCATCTCCATATGTCTGTAAATTATATAACATGTATGAGTACATATTACATAATATGTATGAAGTATATCTATATATACATAATTTTCATTCTTGATTTAACAGCACTGCAAAGGATCACAGAGACAAAGCTCTCAAAACTCCATGGAATAAAATGCTGACTTTTTAAAATATGGTAGAATAATTTTCTTCAGGCAGGAGTGTTGTTTCAGATCACTTTACCTCTTTTGCACTGCTTTAAGATTATTCCTTTGCTTTTTCTACAGGGTGTTGGTATTGGTTGAGAGCTCAGGCAATCTCATTCAGAATACTTTTGACCTGATGTATTATTGTTGTAGTCAACAGGTATTAAAAACAAAAAAAACCAAAACAAAACCAACAAACAAACACCACAAAAACAACCCCTAACAACAACAACAATAAAACCAGGGCAGTTAGGATTGCATTTTTGAGGTAGAATTTCCATTTTCTTTAACCCCTTTAAAGTTTTCTTCTTATAGCTCTGAATTTTTATGTGTTTGTTTTCTACCTTATCTCTTGTATTTTGAATATAAATTCATATGTCTTTAGTGAAAACTTGTGAGTGATACTGACTGAAATGAGGTTGCAGATCTTATAGACTGGGTTTTACTTTGCATGTTTGGAACTGAGGGCTTAAAATTTTTTTTATTGTTTCTAGGGAGTTCCTCATATTTGTTCATGATTCCTTGTCATAAATGACCTGATCTCAGCTGTCCCTCCTTTGAGGAGGATGTCATAACAGATGTCTCCAACCATTGGAGTTTTCTGTTTGTGCCGAAACAGGAAAAACCACGTCTGGGA
Source organism: Trochalopteron elliotii (assembly GCA_024734555.1). Classification (NCBI taxonomy): domain Eukaryota; kingdom Metazoa; phylum Chordata; class Aves; order Passeriformes; family Leiothrichidae; genus Trochalopteron; species Trochalopteron elliotii. The sequence continues at coordinate 115,051 of JANPWX010018493.1, read as the reverse complement.
ACAGCTTAAGGGATGTGCAGCCAAACCTGAGGTTCCTTGCAAAGGCTGAGGAAGCTAACTTAGCAGTTTGCTGTGCAGACGTGGCAGTCTGAGGTGGCAGAATCAGCCTTACGACCATATTTACCCCCGAAGTAACCTCAAAGACTTCAACCATGGTGATGCTCAATCAGCTTTGCTAGTTGCTTGTGTTTACTCATAGACTTCCGGATAACGTATTTATCAAAATCGGGTGTGCATAACAGAACAGACATTGCATGAGACCATTTTGCTGATTGGAGAGTCAGAGAATTCTGTTTTCTTCTTGTTTTCATGTTCTAATCTTCTGTAGGGGCACAATATTAAAAGTATGTTGCTTCAGAAAGCAAGAAATCAGAAATCAAGTTCAAATTTTTTCCTTTATTTTCACAGAACAGAAGCCAGATTAATTCCCTCTTCTTCCTTTCGCTTGAGGTTCTTGTCCTAAAATCTTTGGCATCTGGAGCAGTAGACCTTTACTAGTTCTGATGCATTTTCTGTGCATTTACTCTGTCTTTTTGGAGAGGTAGAATTTTGACAAATACTATGTAGTTTCTTATACTACAGCTGTTCAGTCATACATTTAAATTCTAAAATGGGACTTGAAATGAGAGATGTGAATGCAGAAAGGCCTGGAGTATCAGCCCAGAGCCCCTTCATAGCTTTGCACTGTAAGGGACAGAGATGTCTACCACAGAAAGGCTTTTGAAATATAGGGTGTCATGAGATCCTATAGTATGGCTATAATAAATCACTAATGAGAGAAGTAGACATCAAAGAAATAATTTCATATAAAATGCCTTTTTTAAAATGCCTGTATTACTTAATAATTTTTATCTATATGCACAAGAACAGAAGTAGTGCTGCTGTGTCTATTCATGCTATTCAAGGGTTCCTTTTATGGATAATATATCTCAAAATTGTATTGTCTTAACAGACATTTAATTTAGTTGAACTACACACATACATGTAACAGGTCACATGTATAGAGCCTTTAAGAAAACATAAAAATAAGGTAATATAAATGACCAGGTTAAGTACTGGGGTTTTTTCTTCATTGTAGAAGGTAAGCTTTCACCATTATACGTGAAGGAAGTTTTTTGATTTCAAATATATAACATTCTGGGGAAAGGAGAACTGCATTTATAAGGAATACAGGTGTTGAATCTGTTTAGATTATTCTGTGAAGTCTTAAAAGAAGCAGATGTTTGGAAAACTGTCAGTAGCAGTTTCAGTAATATTAAGCTAGGTCTCTGTTTTCAGAAGTCTAGAATAGAAAGGCAGGGCCTGAACTTTAAGTGTATGTGCGTGCAGAATGCAGCTGGAAACAGCATCATTAAGAGAGCTGCCTAGCTTATAATAAATACAGTTGTCTTATACATCATTATGCAACTTGGTTTGAGCTTGATTGAGCTTGTCACTTAGTTTGATGAAAGTGGACTTTTTAGAAGGGCTGATGGGTGTGTTTACACTGTGGTCACTCCTACAGACACACCTGAGTTAAGCTGTTGAAATGGATGCTGCTGGCAGAGTTGCAGCACTGAGTGCAGTGCAGGCCACTGCATGAATATTTGCTCAGCTGGTGGAGTGGAGGGTTTGCAGTCTGCTGAGTTTTATGCTACCACTGGTATGCAAATATTTTAAGGGATATGGATGCATAAACACCATCCAAATGTCCAAAACTGTTCTTGGTCTCCTTTGGAGGATGTGGAGATGCTGAAACTGCATTAAAATGTGTTGCAAAGATCCTCCACGTGGCATTGAATGAGCACGTGTCAGAACCAGAGAGACATAGAGCTATCTCTGTGGGACCTTTTGACAGTCACTCTGAGAGATGGAACCGGTTAGCTGGAGGTAACCGTGGTTAACAGAGTAATTGGCTTCTAAGACCCGAACTAGAGCCTAAGCTGGAGGAGCAGTTATACTATCGACCTGACTGGTTATCTTGTTTCCTCTGACAAATTGAAGCGTAATTTTATGTAGAATAGCCTCAAACTAGCTGACTGCTCCTGAAAATGCTGCCTTTATAACTTTTTGAAGGCAGCTACTTCTTCCGTAGTGTTAACACCTGTCAAGCAGAATTTAAATCCTAATGCAACCTACCAGATTTAAATTTTACAGTGAAAGTTATTGAAAATTCTACCACTTTCTCATGATCTTCAATGTGACTCTAAAAGACCGGAAATAGTATTTTGCAATCTCTTTTGACAGGAATCTGCTGGTCTCAAAATGCCCACACCCATCATGGGAGAAAGTAATTCAGTTTTTCGTTATCAATGTGGCTTTCACAGGTGAGTGCCAAAACAAACATTTATAGAGTTGTATCACTGATGGAAGAGATTACATGTGTAGGATTGTAACCACTCCCAAGTTTGGTGGTGGAAATAATTACTAGTGTTCCATATGTGCACATCCCATTCTTTGAGGGGTTTTGGTTTGGGTTTTAAAGCATTTTAAGGGCCTGAGGAAAGCAGAAATGCCTGTCATAGGAGAATTTTTCTGGCATCACTGACATTTAGGTAAAATGTATCCTTTTTCTTAACCTGTTGTCTTAACGAAATCTGAGATCTCTATCCACTGATTGAGGTATTGCTTTATTCCGAAAAACTCTTTTGGGAAATCTTGCTGTTATACAACATTATATTGGATTTTCAACTGCAGTATGGAAGAAATGCAAAATTACGTTCACTGTGGAGTCTGTTCCAAAGGTACATGTTTGATGAAGGTCTGGTGCCTTCAGCCTGATAAACATCAGCCAGCTTACTTTCAGGATCTGTTTCAAACAGTGGCCCAGGACTGACACAAAAGCGTGTGTCATTCTAAGACTGTAATAAATAAACTATTTCAATAGCAGTCAACATCAATCTCAAATATGAGAATGCTGAACACACTTTGGTGAGTATTTTGTAAGCCAGAAAATATTTTGTTTTACTTTTGTTTCACCTTTGTTTCGTGGTAAGTTTTGAGAATTTATTAACTGCACTTCACAGATCATTGGAATGTGATAGGTAATTGTGGGGAACATGCCCTTTCCTTTTGGAATCATTTTTATTTGTAAATATTGGAAAAAATGGGGGTATCTGGTGGCTTGTTCCTTACATGGTATGTCACAAGCCAAAGTATCCTTGATTAAGATGCTCATGATTTGTCCTAGTTGCAGTAAATCTGTGAGACCCTTTAGAAAACCCTGCAGTCTGACGGCATTCGATGTATTTGTCACCAGTGACCACCATGAATTTAAGTAGAGATTAAAGGAGCCCTTGTCAAGTTCTCGTATTTCTCTTAAATAAGCAGAATTAAAGTATTGGGAATTTTCCTTGGAGAAGTACTGTAGCTTTACTTTCCATTCTTGCTTTAGTAATTGTTCAGGAACAGTTAGAGAAACAAATTCATCATGAGCATTGTTTAACTTGTGTAACCTACTTCTGGACGTATGTATACACATGTGTAACAAAGAAACCTCTGGGTTTCTTTCAGATAAGTTGTAGAGAAAAGTCTGTTTGAAAGACCACATCAACCTTTTTCATAAGAAAGTCCATACAGTGTGTATCAAATTATCTCAAAAAAGGAGCCAGAAGTATTACATGAAAGCATGAAAGCCAGCATTAATATACATTGTGCACTTCACATTATCTCAGTAATTTCATGGTTTCTGGGACATGTTCTCTGTCTGCAATAACTTAATTTTTCTGTCTTACCTAACTTGCTTGCATTTCTAACCAACCACTAGCTCTGATACTAATCATATATAATGCTTCCTTCATTCATGATAGAGATCCTCTTTTAGCTGAAATTACTAAATACTCAGGAATGCCTCCTCTGAGTATCTTTTCCTTATCTTAAAATCCCACTGTAAGCTTTCAATCACTTATCTATTTGCTCAGTTTTATCTTGAAAGTGTCCCATGGTCTCCTTTAATTTGAGATCCAAATGAAAAGTAAACACAGTTTTCTACTATCAATACCACTTAAGTTGTGATGGATAGCCAATTAGAGAAAATAAATTAATATAATTAATTTGCAATTTATTGTAATATATTAAAAACATACTGAGATAAGCAGATGCTGGGTGTGAGTGAGATGAGGAATTGCAATAAATTGCTGATGCGTGAATTTTGATACTGAATTTTGAATATTTATTTCTTCGCTTATTTCAAGACTTGCAACTTCCTATATAAAGCAGAAGGTAAGAAAAAGTTAGTTTTGTAGTTTTGGAGACCAACAGACTTGAGCAATGCTACTTTGGTTGCTCTTACTTTGTTTTCTAGCCATTTCTGCAGTTTGGAGAGTCAGTGATGGAAGTGGAGGAAAAGTGGTGAAAGGGATTTATTGTCTGCCATTATTCTCATTAAGAGGGATCCTAAAAGACATAGTGGGGATCCCTCTGGTTCCTCTCACTCTGGCTTTTTTCTACTGTGCATATTGTCTGCTTACAAACCTCTGTAAGCAGATGGACAAAGGTCAGAGACTATTTCTTCCAAAACCAGGGCTAAAAAACCTCTTAACGCTTCACTCTTTATGCAATTGCAAGCATGCATAAAGAAGTGTGAAGCAGTTTTGGAATGCAGAGCCAAGAAGCAAGGGAAAGGGGTGGAGCAGAGCAGTCTGGAGCTGAAGAGTTTTTCATTCAGCAGCAGATACAGTGTATGTCAGAAAGGCAGCAGGCTTCTTCAGTCCTTTCCTTGGAGACTGCAAATAGACTAAACCAGGTCAGGAGTCTAGATGTGCCCTTCTGTGGAATAGCTTTTCCCCACTAGCTGCTCATGGGGGCACCAATGTAAGCCCACTGTAATGGTGGGCTGAGCTAAACCTTACTGGGACCCAGGATGGAGTAAATTGGTAGGGGAACGACTGAACATGTGCAGATTGCACACTACTTCATTTTGTAATAGGTTTCCATAACACAGACAAGCTATTAGTTGCACCTCCAAACAGCACATGCAGCCAAGTCCTCTAGGGGACTTCAGCTGGTGGCAGCCTCCATGGTTTTGCTCTTAACCGTGTGGTTCTGCTCTTGCAATCTTCTGTGTGGAGGAATGGAGTTGCCTCATTTACTGTTTTTACTGCTCTTTGTAGTCAGCCCTTTCTGACAGTTAGCTAAGAAAAAAGTTCACTTTCTTCTGGTGATGCTGAACTATCAGATGCAATTAAAGGTAATAAACCAAATGTTCTATGCTTCTGGGGAATAGATTTTCCTGTGGAATACTTTAAGTTCATACTCAGTGGTTATTCAAGTATCAGTTGTCCCCACTCTCATTTCAACTCTTATCTTCTACAAAATATGACAATTAGTAGGAAGACCAGATTCTCTACTGTACCTTATTTAAGTCTTCACTTTTGCATTGTGTATACTGAGTGATACAAATACCCGTCAGGTCTGTGTCATATAATGGGCACAGACACACTTTCTTATTACTGAAAACATGGTGTAGTTCTTGCCTTTGCCTAAGTTGCTATTTTTCTTTTATGATGCAGATTTTTTTTGTCTTATGGGTAACAAATATGGTTCAAAGTCTTTTAAATTCTATTGAAGAACAAAATCACTCTTTTTTTTTATGGGACCTATGAGAAAAATCTTGTTTAGTCATGATTATTTTAATTTATGAAGTTTATGCCTAGAATATTCTGGAAAAATATTTATCTGCACATCTGTTGATGTGTTTGCCTTTTATAATAATTAACATTTTGCATTTGATAACTGACTATCAGCTTGGGCATTTCCTAGAGGCTTTCTCTAGAGGCAAGCTTAAATCTGAGATTTAAAGTTATTGTTAATATCATGTCCCATAGGAAATGTTCTTAAGGATGTTATCAAGAATGTCTTAAAGATTTCAGCATTGGAGAAGCAGATCAAGTCCTACATTTTTACCCTGTAATTACTTATTCATAGAGTCTTTTGTGCTGTCAATGCATGATAAGGAATATTCTCATTAAAACTATAAAATTATTTTCAATATATTTTAAGTGTTGTAGCTACCCTTTTGAAGTGATTTTAAATTATTTGAAGGAGGTGGATGATTTTCTTCCCACCCATGAAACAGTAATGCATTTTCTTACTGATATGAATGGTGCAAGAAAGGAGTTACTATTGATGATAATACTTCCTTTTATTTTTCTCTGAAAGACCTGTTTCAGTTTGGATGGCTTGTTAAGTCACTCAACTCAGCTTTGTGGACACTTCCAGCTGAAGGCTTTGTCTTGAGGAACTTCAGTGTGGCATCTTTTATTTGTGGTTTATTTGCTGTCATGCTCAATGAAATTCAACAGATTTCTAAATTAGGATCAGGCCCACAGTTTATTCTAAATATTTTTCTTATGATCTGGCATTTGTGGGTCTTGGTGGAAATGCATACATTTTAACCACCAGTTGAAAAGAAAAATATATTCCACAGAGTTGCAGGCCTCATTGCCATGTCTTGTTTGTTAACAGCTTATTATGTGTGACTGGGGAAAACTTTAATTGCATAGTCCATGAAACAGTTTCCAGAGCTGAAAAATAGTAACTGCTTTTTTGGATGGATATTGAACACCTTCAATCCTTAGCAATTTTTGTAGGACAAAAGAATGCGTAGGACAAACAGGGGATGCTTAATATTTTACAGGGTCAAACTGAATGAAATGAAAGTAAAAGAAATACCTTACATAAATTCATCTAGAGATGCAGTATCTCTTAGGCACATTTTTGTCTAATGAATCCAAGGATGTCAAAGAAGTCAACGTTATCCCAGTCTGAACTGAGATCAGTGATTCCTGTGTTATACATTTCTATTACTTGTGGCTAGATTTTACCCTGCATGTCAATGAATGTTTTGAGTTTTACAGAGTCAGTGTGATATCATAGGTATGTCCTGTAGAAATGACACAAGCCCTACACTGTAAACAGACCTTAATGGATCAGTTGTAAGGCTGTCTTTGCTGTTTGCTGTAGCTTTTAGTCTCAATAATAATTCTCAGCAGTAAATTCCTTTATGCAGTATCTAACAAAAGGGTTTGGTAGCGATTTTCCAAATACAGTACATAGAGATTTTCAAAGCTGTCTGGATACATTTGCACTGAAAATAATGAAACCATCCAATGTGGTCTTTTTCATTAAGGGTAGTTTGTCTAAATCACTGAAATTTCCCTGAAAATCATACTAAATTTGATTAGTCTTCACCTTTTAAAAGATTTAGTCCTTATTTGAGTTGGATGTAGGTTTACTTCTGTCTACAACAAAATTCTTTAGCACCTGTCTGAACACAGAAAAGGACCTTACAGTAGCTGCAAATTAATGTTGTGAAAACTCCCTTTCACTGTGTACTGTGCTTTAACTCCCTTTAATGCAAAAAGCAGAAATGGATTTATAGAGGTCTTGGTGATAATACCTGAGAGGTCTGTTATAGAAAGATCCTTTCCCAAGCCTTTAGGCACGTAAGTTTCAGAGGAAACACAATAGGGAGCAACAGGTTGTCAGTGCTTTTACATTTCTTCTAAAACCCATACTTGATACCAGACATTATGTAATAATTAATCTATACTTTGGGAGTTTTTTACCATTACCATGGAGTTGTAAGGTGTTTTTTTCCTCAGAAAGCCTAGACCAGATATATGGGCCATCCAATCTTCTGAAGAAAGGGCTTCATCTGAGAAATGCTCATTTTTAAGGAAAAATCCAGTGGGGTTTTGTTTTTTTTTTTTTCTGAAACAGTCTCTTAAACCAGTGTTTTCCACTTGGAAAAAAACTTGAAAAGTCACCTATCATGTGTGAACCCTGTTTGTGTTTGCAAGGATTTTTGTGCCATCAGAAGTGCCCTTTTTCTGTACAGAAGGGGCATTCCAAAGGCTTGTTTTTATGATCATCTGACTGAAAGCATGTTTAAGAGACAAAGTAATATAATTTAGTATACTAGATTACTAACATTTATCATTCCTCTGCCATCCCAAAACATGGTGTTGTTTTGCCCTAAATGGCTTAGAGAACAAAAAAAATATTTTACCATGTATTTTTCAGAAAGTTACTTGAGTGGCCAAATATTTTAAAAACATTGCTTCTTATGTCAGCAGTCTGTTAAAAAGCAGTTGTACTGGTGTGGAGCTGCTGAGATTGATCAGTGAGTGATGAACTTCTATCAAAATACATCAGTGGAGACACTGCTAACCAGGAGACTCTTCATCCTAAAGAGGTGCACCTCTTTTCTGGTTGCTCCTATTGCTGATCACAGGCTACACCTGAAATATCTTTGTGGAGCCAAGTTAAAATCTGTGATTAAACTGCAGTTTGTATTGTCTGTTGCACAAATGTTGAGTATTTTTGAAAATTTTAACTGTTTGTAGTGGTATATAAGGCTATGCTTTGTTTTTTCATACTCTTTATCAGCAGGTCCTGGATTAAGCTATCGTTTGCAAGTAATCAAACATTTTCTATCCTTAGCTGTGGAGGAAACAAGGCTTCTGCTGTAGTTGGCTCTCTCCTTTTCCGGTACACCTTGTCAAGATGCTTCTAATGAAAGTCACATCTGTTTTTAACTGTATGGCTGCAAGGCAAAAGTCAACTTCTCCTGCTTTTCTTTCTTCTTGGTTTTATTCATTTCCCCCTCACATGGCTCTTTGTGCTACCTAGACAATAATCTTGGTATGGATACTTCTCCTTTCACCCTGCAGCGGGTGAAAAACACTTAAGAGGTAGTGATGTACTCAAGGCCGATTTTTCTTGCTATTACTACTTTAAGATCCTGCCTCTGGCAGAAGTTTGGAAAGTACCACGTTCTTGGTGGTGGGGCTGTAGGAGACAAGGTGGGGTTTCTTCCACTGCAGAATGGTTGACACACATGCTGGAACAGCTATTACCAGTGAGTTACCCTAGGGTTGAATACCTGGACTACTAAACAAAAAAGTGTTCTAAAAAGTCTTCTGCTTATAGATACAATCTAGGTTGGTCTATTTATCTATTTTAATAATCTGTATGCTATAATGAACATCTATTCCTCAGTTCCAGTTTTAAGCCTGCTTTGAGCTGCTAATCATTGTGGCTTTCCATTGCAGATAGCTGTTTTGATTTCTACATCTTTCGTAAAATTATGATTATTAATTCACTAAGCTGCCACCTGGTTCTATTATCTGCCTGTTCTGTAAGATTAAATTTATTGAGATGCGAGTAAGGCATCTGCAGGGTGTTTTTGAAGGTGGAGAATAACAAGGTGTCCCTGCTTCAACTGACTTAACATTTACTGCATTGATGTGCTGTTGTTATGTACATGACTGTCATAAGAAAAATCCCCTTAAGACTAGAGGTGACTGTAGACCATGTAGAGTCACTAAATATATCTTTTAGTAAATCTCTACTGGTTTCCTGATTACTACTATCTGGAGCATAAGAAGTGACCCAACGTGTCTGACATTTCGCCTTGGTAAAGCCTGACAGATAAGATCAGGTGGCACATTTGTGCATCCACCACAAAAGGCCAAGAAAAGCTTGCATTAGGTATTTCTAGGTCTATTTTGCAGACACTGTACAACCAATTGTACAACCTCAGGCTTAATAAAGGAATGGGATCGTTTCTTGAATTTCAAAGGTGAAGCTGAGGTCTACAGTAGTACACTTACTAACATCTAAGATGTTGAATAAAAGTGTTTTTCAAATTACTTGAAATATTTTGAAAAATGCCATTTACTGAACTGATAAATCAGGGTGTAGCTTGGCTCAAGTAAAAGTACTGCATTATCGTAAAAAGTTTTGCTCTTTTACTTACCGAACTTCAAAACAGTTGAGCAACTTTTTAAAAAGTTTGCATTCTCTTGTGGTATTTTTGTAGAAAAAAAAATCAAATATTTAGAGGGTTTTTTTGCTTTTCTATACAAAGATGTGAAGTTATGCTTTTCAGAGTATGTGGCATATGCAGCATTGTTTTCTTTTGTGAGTACTAAAAAGTTTGTTCCAAGCTTAAAGGTAAAAATTGGTAGAAATGCAGCACATTAACAGTTGCGCAGTTTTTCTTTTTATATTTCTTTTTCCTCCAGAAAAGGAATCAAATGCCAGATTGAAAATTTTTGTACTGCGTGTGTTGCTCAAAGTAGAAGAAAAGACTGTCTTCTTTCTGGGTAAATTTTTCATTCTTTAGGTGCTGCAGGTAGTTTCTCCTGGACTGTTGATGTTTGTTTGTTTGGAGTTTCATTTAAAACCAAGGGGTTTTTTCCTCTTTTATTAAGAAGACTTTGTCCATGGAAGGAATTCTGCTGGTATTAGCTTTATACATGTGATTACCAGAGGTGATATGAAACAGTGTTTATATTTAATGTAGAGATTTAATTCTTCTTACAAAAAGGATTCCAGGAATCTATAATGAGTTTAAATGTACAAACGGGTGTTATTTGAAACATAAGTGCCAGAATAATCTCCAAAGCCAGCTGTAAAATGGTAAAAGACCCTGCTGGTGCAAATACAAAGTTACCATCCATGACATGAAAACAAATGGACCTCAAGCTGAATAAACATGAAGCACACATCACAACACACAGTTTTTTATAGGCATAAGTGAGATATTTATGCGCTCTCTCTCTCTGTTCATAGTTATGTTTATGTTTATGGTTATTTTTATATTCAGTATATATTATATTGAATTTAGTAGGATTTTTCAGAGGTGGACAAGAGCAGCAAACAGCACCTATTGTAATTTTTAACCAGAATCACATTTTCTCCAAATCATGGAATATCTCTGAAGAAAGTTAGCTAACTCTGGAGAGCCTTGTGTTAGAATTAAGATTACAAAGTAACTACAATTAGACTAGATCACAAAATATAATGTCCTACCTAAAAAGGCAATATTTTTCTAGTGTGCATTTTAAACTAAAGTGAGGATATGAAATGTGTGAATATTTAATCATTCAGAAAGTATTTACAAATCTGATGTTTTCTGAATAGCATCCTGACCTCTGAATGTGTTATCTAAGTAGTAAAGGAGATAGATCTTATATCTTACAGTTAGCAGGGATGAGGAGGGCTAAGAAGTTGTTACCATCCTTTAAAAAAATATTCATGACCAAAGGTGTTTGCTATCTGCTCAAACAATATCAGTTTTTACATAAACCTTGTTATTTTTGCAAGTCTCTGCTGTTTAGTTGACATGTTCAAAGTTTATAAGACCCATTGGCCAGTAACCTTGGATGTTAAATGAGGATAAAGTGAGAGTGGACTGGTCTTAGTACTGTATTTTAGAAAAAAAAGTACCACAAAAGGCTTGGAAGGGTAGATAAATGAGTGGATAGTTAGAAATTAATTCAAAGGTGTGTCTTCCCATATCACAGAAAATTTGAAAGGGATACTATGCTATATATAAATTTTTGCTCAAGTAAAAACCAGTTTGTCCTAAAACGGCTATAATCTTGCAATGTTTGCTAGCATGCCCTGAATATTTCCATTACCAGGCATGCTCACATAAAGACAACAGTAATGCCCACATGTAAATACATATGATATCAATATTAATAATTTAGAATTACACAGAATGGCTTTCAGTGCCTCATTTAAAAAAAAACACTGAAATGTTTCCCTTACCTTTTAGTGACTGTTGTTGGTCTGTCTTTCAATCTGATGGCATTATTAGTGCTGGTTGTTGCTGAAATTTGCAATATACTTATTCTTCAGCTTTGTTTCCCTTTCATGCTTGCATTTTGGCTGACCAGACAAATGCAAACCACAGATAGAATTGTTCAGGTAGGTTTGAAATTGAGCAGAATGAGTCCATCCATCCACAAGGGAGAACTTTTGAGCCATAGCCTTTGGAGACACGTAATTATTAGTCAACAAGTAGTCCTCTCACTGGTGATTGATGTACTATGATCCTTCTCACTAATCCTTGCTGTGATTCTTCTAATTAATTGATGAGGGAGCTTATTAGGAGTGTTTATGGACCAAGGGAAAACCCAGCCTTAAGGGAATATATTTCTGCTGTTGTCTGTTACTCTTTCTTTTTTCCCCTCTCCTTCATGTAATTACTAAGTAGGAAGAAAATATTGACTCATATCCTGGGTTTGCCAGGTACACCTCATGGTTGTGGTTTTTCTACACCTACACCTAAATGTAATCTCAAGAATGACAAATTTTGAACCTATTTGTTCTGGAAGCAGAGACATTTTTATGTCAGTGTGCTGCTGGGTCCAGTTGAGGCACAATCAAACAAGAACAAGGCCAACGTCTTTGCAATTACTCGTGAGCTTTTCTTCCTGATCCAAGGTCTTTGGCTGTAATCCTGTTGTCATTCAAATAATCTTGGGCACATAGCTGCCTTTTTGTAAAACTGCTACTCAATATAGTGAGCACATCAGCTTTATGTATCACTATGATACTTGATATAATATAAAATTAGAATTGAGAGGATTGACCATACTTGATCTTGACTGCAGCCTTTCATACAAAATTAAATCTTCAAAGTTTACTGAAATAATTTGAACCAGCAGAATTGCTTTATACTATTTGCCACATGTGACTACATAATTTTTCATGTGATTGGAGCAACCGCAAAGACAAATTTATCTCTTTACAAAACCACTGTTTCTTACATGAAACAGTGGCACATGTTTTTCTCAGAGAGAAGCTTCAGCATACAAGATGCAGAATTTATCACAGTGCATATAATGAGCCCACTTCCAGGGTCTTTGAACACTTTTTACATTTGCTACAGTGGTTACAACAGCTCTTTTACATCCTCTGAAAGTTTCATGTAATTTCCTATACTTGTATCTGCTTTTTAAAGTTTCTCATTTGTCAAGCTATAAATGGAGTATTTTTTGAGAAAATTAGTAGAAGATGTAATTTTAAAATGTAATATCTGGAAAATAATAGCTGGGCAGGGACAACAAGTAATTTTTTAATATTATTTTCTCTTAAGAAGTAATTCTTTATGTGTTGTAGTATCTCAGTGAAGTAGGCCTATTCTCCTTAAAGCGGAAGAGCATTTTCTGCTTAAGAAAAGCCCTTTCTCCTTTGAAGGACTCTGAGATTTTCTGTTTTGCTTCACATGATTGCATGCTAGTTTGCATATTCCAAATTCAGAGTAACATGAACTAGGTATCCCCAGCAGCTTGTCTGTATTCCCAAAACCAACACAACAGGAACAAATTTTCTTAGAATAGAATTTACTACCTTTTGGCCTTTGCCATGAGAAGAGTGCAGGCAGTGGCTTCAACAATATGATATTCAGCGTCTTTGTACCACCAAGAATCCTTTGAGAAAGAGGTAGATTTAAGCTTCTATCTGAAAATAACTGGTTATTGAGTGTGGCCTTGAACCCAGTGTTCCCTGCAGAGAATATGGTGGTGTATATGGGGTAACCATTGCCAGACCAGAGATGAAGGAAGTAGGGGAGTTTAATGATATGGCTGAGATGAGGTTGTTGAACCTTAGTCTAGGAGGAAGAAGGAGGATAACAGGGAAATATGGTTCAAGGACAGAACAAGGCTTCACTTCAAACCCCTTAATTTTGAATGTTTTGGGGTTTTTTGCCCAAAGCCTTGTCTTTTAAGCTGTCCTGACAGCCCTCTTTATCGCTTGTCCCATCTAAGAGGATGCTGAATTATTCATTCTTCTGAACTGATTTTACAAATTAATATATTATTAAATATAGCCATATACAAAAATATAAATATCTCATCTCACTTAACGGACACAATGAGACTTCTGATTGGAAATATTTCTGCTGCCTTATTACTAAACCTTTATTATTTACACCTTTTCAAAGACAGCTATATGTATGACCTTCCAAGCAGAGGTAGAAGGATAGATTTGTTCTTGTTGCCATATGGAAAATCCATAGTCATCTCAAATGCAAATATATTCAAGCCTGGCAACTTATGGTGAAATTATGGCATTTTAACTTTTCCAGAGTAAATAGGAAAGAGGTCAAGCAAAACCTAAGATACTAGATATTTTTCTGAAAATAATCAGAGTTCTAAATGGTATTTCCAATAATGGGGAACTGACTGAGAAATTAGACTTTACATCTTCAGTAGCTCTGGTGTTTCTGGCACACTGGTGTCCTCAGAGCCAGAATCAAAACAATGACCATAATAATAAGTCAGTCACCCAAATTACTTGTCCTTTTTGCAGTGGGATAATCTGCATGGCTGTTTCTGACAATCTTGACACTTTTTCTTACTTGGGATTCAAACTGTATCTGGAAAGAGAGGACTGGCAATCAGCTGAGACATACAACAAATAGAAACACTGAATTTTCTGGGAAAGTTGAGTTGGAATCAGTCTGAATCAGAGCTACTCCATAGCAAAGGGTACAAGAGGAACAAGAATGCTGCCAAAGGAAGTGATGCAAGGCCAGAAAGGCTTGGACTAACTTTGCATACTGAACATTTGTCTTTTCCCTTCAAAGTAATGAATCAACATTAATTTCCCACACATTTACATCTCATTGATTTCCTGGGTAAAGTGTTATCTCCCCTGATTTAGGGTTGTGCAATAAGCTGGTTAATGTGCATTGATACAGGTGGTTACCCTGCTATAGTCATTGCCCTTAAGTGTTTGCTTTAAGCCCCTGTTACGTTCAAGTGGAAGCCTATCTCTTTTTACAGGTATTAATCATCCCTTAGTCAGAAGTCCCAGTGTGGGTGCAGGTGAGCAGTGCTCAGGAGGCATTGCCCTCAGCAAAGGTGTTGCCTCACAAATGTGTGCCAGTTGTACCACTGCTAGGCCTGAAAGGAGCAGTTAAAGATAAGGCCTAAAATACAGCCCTGCCTGGATTAAAGACACTTAGGTTTAATGTAGGAATGAAATCAAGAAATGAGATATTAAATGAGGGATGATATCTCTCAGCAACTAGGGTGGAAATACAGTTGTGCTACCTGTACAACATGCAATTGGGGTCTGTCTTCCTGTGGAAGAACTGCTTGTCTTTCAGTTTTGATGTCTTTGTGAACATCTTTGTTTCTGCTCTCAAGATAATGCATTACACGACTATGACTTGCAGACTAGTTTTCATTCAAGGATGGCTTTGTGAAGGATATTTTAAGTGGATGTGGCTCCTCGTAAGAAACTCTTTATAAGGTGTTTGAACTGCCCTCTGGAAGAGACTCTCTGTTCCCATTCACTGTGTATTAGTAAGCCAATTGCACATTAACTTTTGACAAATCATTAGTATTTTTCAGCCAGGTTGCATGTTTTACTGGGGTATTTATGCTTTCTTTCATTCTATAAGTATTTTTTCCTCACTTTGAAAGGGACTTTTTTTTAAATTTATTATTAGAGGTATGATAGCACTGGTATTACATTTGAATTGTGTTGTCTTTGGCCTCAGCAATAAATAGACAATTTGGGTCAATGTTGTTTTTGCAGCAGTATTCCAGTCCTAGCAAAATCATGGTCCTGAAAGGTTATTTTTAATACAGTGTGTGAGATCTGGGTGATCAGGACCAGCAGACGTAAAATACATCCTCACCAAAATTAGTGCTCAACTCGAAATGATCCTCAGGGCTTGACATTACCACATTAGTGGTAAGAACTGAATCTGACAAGTTTGGCTGTAGTTCATGTCCTTTCAAAATGTAAAGATTTTTGGGATTTCCCTTCCAAAATATACACTGGCTACAGAAAAATCAGACAGTGGTGTGAAATGTGAACAGCAGAAATCAGGAATCCTTATTTCATCTGTTTGATCCTGTTTTCATCTGAGTTTGTATTTCAAGTCTGAGTCTTTAAGGACTGAGCTCTATCCCTGAAAGACATACATGTTTTTTATTTTTCTGTCCTTGAATACCTGTTAAGAAAACTGTAGGAATGTAGTATGTCTGAGGCCTATGTCCTGTTTAGGTTTCTGGGTAAATTGATTCAAATGTAGTTTTTCAGGGAAGTCAGACATGCTCAGCCCTTTGCCCTGATTGCAGTGTACAATTTCCTTATGATTTTCTCAGTTCTCTGCACTGAAAAAAGTACTGTTATGCTTTTAGTCTCCCATTGCATCCATCCTTCCTGCTTAGAAAATGAGAGGGATGGGGTTTTTTTTGTATAATGAGGGATCAAGAGATTTTTGTCCACGTTCATAAACCCTATTGGAGATATTTTGAAAGGTGAAGATAAAAGGGAATGTTTGTAATTTTTTGTCCTGCAACGTTCTTAAGAGGCTTCATTAACACTGCACATTATAGTGAGATTTCACAGTATGGTTTCTGGGTGGAAAATCTAGTTAAAAGTTTTTCATCAGACCACTACCCTCAGTAATCTGTGGGGAGGGTGCTCTGTGCCAGTGAGTGATGTGAAATGAACTGGGTTGTGAACAGCCTTCTAAAATATGGAACAGCAACCTCAGCAACTCAGTCTTTAACATGTTCTTGGTGACTGACCTGCTCTGCATCAAAGGGGTATTTCTTGGTGGTGAAGTGTGTTTTCTAAGCCATAAGAAATCTCTGTTACTATTTTTGTTTGTTTGTTTTCTTCTTCTCTTTCAATCTTTATTGTGCATGAATTTTTAGTCACTTTAATATCTGGGACAGTTACAGTGTCTGACCTTCTCCAGAAAAAATAATTATTTGTATATTATTTTGATGATTTTTAGTCTCTATATAGTTAGTTAATATATAAAATAACAAAATAACAAATCACATCTGTAGATGCTTTGTAGATTGCTCTCTAGACTGGCAAAAGTAGTAAGAAATCTTACAAATCTTACAATTGCACAGTAATAGCATAAAACCTTACAAACATGGGATCTCATGTGCTCCCTCCCTTGTGGTCATCTGTCAGTGCTAGTGCCACACAGAAATTTATCAGTGCAAAATGCCACACAGAAATTATGTAAGTTACAGTCTTTGAAGCACACAATAATAACTTCAGGACAGGAATAAAGTAATGGGATATGTAAAGGTATGCAAGCTCATTATCTTGGATTAAAGAAATTGTTATGGGTAACAAATGATTTCTAGTTACTTTCATGATTCTTCCTCCAAAACTTCAAACTCTTTTCCATTAAATATTTTCACTGCAAATGGCATGAAAACAGAAAAAAGAAAACAACCAAAACCAAAACCAACAAAAAAACCCAAAACAAGCAAAAAAACCACCAAAAAAAAAAAAAGAATGGTAGCAGAACATTAGTATCATTTAAAGAAAGCAGACAAATTTATTAAAAGATGTTGTATCTTCTCTATCAGGAGTGGCAGGGAGTCTCTGGCAAATGATACCTGTGTGATAGCTCTTCTGAGAGGCCCACAGCAGATACTGCCCTGGCAAAATGGAATCAGGAACTCTCTCTTCTGTAAAACTGCAGACCTGTTTCTGTTTAAGAAGAGTTCAACCATCACAGGATATATGGGTTTTCTGTAAGTGATGTTGTTCCTTGACTTGTTTATGGAAGGGACTGAATTTGGGGGGTTCCACTGCGACCAGATAAAGTGACAGCACAATTTTCCCTCTCTGCTCTTGATTTGTTAACTTGATTCACTGCACAACTTTTGTACAAAGAGTTCGTAATTTCAGAATGTCTTCCTTGTGTTATGAGACCAAGCCTGAAGTAGAATTTTCAAAATTGTATCCAGGGAGGGCCAAGTAGGGATTGGGACATCCTGCTAGGGAGCAGGCAGCAAAACGTGTCTGCTCTGTGATTTGAGGTAGTGAAGATTTACAAAGTACTTTTCCAAGCTCTTGTTAAAGTTCCACAGGATATGCTTGAGATTCCCTGCTCTCTGCCACCCTGAAGAAAGCCTGTGTGTTGCAACAGTTTTAACTCAAGGGCATCTGTGTCAAAGTCATTAAGTAGACAAAATACTTTTATGAATAGAGACCACAGGATCAAGCAGCATATGTAATATAACTGTCTCTTTCAGGAATTGGAAAAAAATACTCAAGTTTTAACATTGAATGGGTGTTGTCATTTCTGACGGCAGCAGAGCCCTGGAATTTGTATTAATTGTCAAAAGTGAAATGACTGTACTGTTTTAACAGTTGGGATAAGGAAATCCTCATTGAGAACAAATGAGTCATAAAAAGAACTAGGTTTATGCACAGTAATTAACTTCTTGTTGTCCTAGTGTATGATCTGTTAGATGCTGGCATTAGGCCATCATGATAGAGGACATCAAAGTACCTGTTATGCTTACTTCTCCTTTTTAGGTGAAAAGAGCAGAAATTCTACATATCCTTAATATGCAAAATTTGGAGGGTTTTTTTTTTAGTTACAAAACTTTTTTGTATTATTTACAAAGACAAATACAAAAATAGTGAAGAGAAGAAATAATTCACTAAACAGTGAAGAGAACATCAGAAGCTCAATGCAGTATGTGTACAAGATAGTGCACATATATAGTGTATGCAGTGTATTTCATAAATCCTAACCTGTAAGCAAGTCCTGAAGTGTGCAATTATACTGAATCTCCCTTCTTGCAGAAATTTCATTGGCCTCTGTGAAATATCTCTATGTGCAAGGAAGTAAAAAGACCTTGCAGGACTGTGTTGGTAAATTAATGTTTGCAAGATAAAGACAGTAAAGAATTAAACTTCATTATACTTATAGTTTGTTCTGTGTCCTTAGGACTTGTTTAATTTATATGCAGTACAAATCATGTACTGAAGCTCAAGCATATGAAAGATACTCCACCAAAAAGATGTACAATGCCAAAGTTTCAGAAAGCGATTGCTTTTACTAATTGATTGTCTTCGTTCGAGATGTACTTTGGCTTTTAACCAATTTATTTAATGGATATTTTGTTGTAAGCAAAATTTCTCTTCTGACTACATTTAGCAGAACTGAGTGCTATGGTGGGAAAGACAGAGAAAAGGAATGTATGTGAAATAGGCATGTGAGTTTTAATTTAAGACAAAAATATTAATCTAAATTTTTTAAGGGTGAAATATTTTATAACTCCTGTTCATTGTTAGCATACGAAAACAAAATATCTAATAACATTAAAATGGTGAAAACTTGGTGACTGATACAATTTTGCCGTCAAAAGATGACATACAAAAGAAAAAATAGGATAAATTAATCTCATATTTAAATAGTAAATATTTGTCTTACGTTTATGCATTATGCTAGTGTCAAGAGTAATGTGTGTGTGTGTGTGTGTGTGTGTGTGTGTGTGTGTGATTTTTATGCTTTTCTTTTGTGGCAGAATTTGCATTGTAAATGCTCTGAGAGACTATTTGATTTTAAACTGGATTTTGCTTTAAATCATGAAACAGATTTTCACGTGTCCTAGGCACTATAAAATTTGTGTTTATTAGCTGTCAGTTTTATATAAAGTCTCAACCGATTATCCTAGTTCAAGGATCACAGATAAAGAAAATGATGTTCTATTCTATTTTCTGCATCAAAGAAAAAAGAATGTAAGAAAAAATTTTAAAACTATTTTAAACAATGTTTAAAAAATCAAAAGGGAGAAATTACTACTGGAATGTATGCAAAATACATATAAAAAGCCAAAGTTGATGGAAATTGTGAATAGAATTCTTGTGAGGTACAAATATGCTTAAAACGTGAAGTCCAGTACAGACTTTTATATTTGTGCGCTAACTTTGGAGCACATGCAAGAAATTATGACCTCACTGAATGCCAAGTCTGTCATTAACATGGGAAACCCTTATATAAGAATTACTTTCTGGAGTGAAAAAATACTGAGTCATCACAGAGAGAGCACATATAGATATCTACCCTCCACTTCAAGAATATAATGAATCTCATTGAAACTAAGGTTGTAAAACAGCATTAATAATATCTCCTTTATGTCTAAACTTACACATGCTTTAATCTGTGTGTTATGCAGCACTCTTTCCAAAAAGAAATGCATGTAGGTTTGGGGTTTACTTGTGACTTTTTTTGTGTAGTGCTATATATCCATGCCTAATAGCATTAGTAACTTGATGACAATAAAATTGTCTTGTGACTGTTGTCTTTGATTAAAAGCAGGCATCTATTGCTTGAGAATACTTGGTGTTCATGCCAGGCTATGCTAAGACATAAGAAGTAGGAACTAGTCATTGCAGCACCTAAAGCAAACTTCTTGTGTTATGCAAACTATTATCTCTTACTGAGGATTTGCTCATTTGGTTTGCAGAGAATTCATGTACTTTACTACATTATAGGCAACAATGTTTTTCGGTGTTATAATAAAAGCAACCTGCAAGCAGAATAGGCACTGTCTTGTCGTGATGTTCTTTCTTCTTGCTGACTTAAATGGTGGACTGTTACTGTGTAAAATGCAAAAGAAGGGAGAGAGATAGACTTTAAGGTAACAATATTCATGTGGACTACAGAATTCAACATTTCCTTTGAAGTTTATCCTTGTGTAGGCTGGCTTGTGTTATCCCGCTTGTTGGAGGAGTACGTGCAAGTGTAAATATTGCATAAAAGAAATGCTCTACCCTGCTCAGGCTTGTATTTTACTCATAGTTAGTATTTCAGCTCTGGAATTTAGTATTTGCTTTTGTTGATTTTTTTTTTCTCAAGAAAACACAATAGCTCATAAATCAATGGAAAATAGAAAGAGTACTTAAATACAATTGTTTTGAAGTGGTCCCTTCCACTGAACCCTGTCAGAATTTTTTGTTGTCGTTGTTGTTGTACAAAGCTAGTTTTTGTGACAAGACAGAGAAATTTTCAATACTATTCTGGTGTGTGTTCTTGCCAAGTAAATGTACTAGTAGCATTCCTTATCATAATAGAGATTCCTATTTCCAAATGCTGCCTAATCTGGGAAGGAAAGCTATGGATCAGTGCTTTTTACTTCAATTTTCTATCCATCTTTAGCCATTTTGTTTTGGTCATAAGAGGATTAATACATTTCTGTGAGATAAATGAGAGTATGAAGGAGCTTTAAGAGCTGTTAATGTGCAATTTCTTTTTTTTCCCTGCGCCTGCTCTACAAGAAGCTAATTGCAGAGTCTTCCTTTTTTGCAGGGCTGTGTTTAACAGAATGTGGTTACTTCTAAATGCATTGTATTCACATGATGACCCAGACTCTTGCACAACTATACTATTTTCTGCTCCTTGGAATGTAACTCTTCAAAGGACTCAATTTCAGAGGTTGCCCGAACTCCTCCCAATCCACAGCAATTAATTTTAGAACCTTCAGGAATCAACAGAGGGGTGGGTGCCAGTTAAAAGCAGGAACATGATGGTTGTCCATTGTTTTTCATGGGAAAGCCCCATGGATATTTTTGCCTTCGCATGGAACAACTCCAAGGCTCCTTTGCTAAGGAATTTGTGGGAGTGGGTTCTTGGTTATACTAAGTAAGATGCATCACAGCAGTGATGGTTTATTTATCTTGCTCTGAATCCCAAATTTCCTGGAGATAATAGGGTGAGAAGGTTTTCTGATATTGATGGAAAATGACAAGAACTTTGAAAGCTAGGAAGAACTAATCATCAAGTTCCTATTTGATCCTCTTTTTCATCAAATGATCAACTAATAGGCGTTGAATACAATTGTCAGTTAAGTTGAAAGCCATTATATACCTCATTTTAGCAGATGAGGAATAGTCAAACTTAAGTGTACAACAAAATTCAGCTCTGAATTGGGTTCCATAGAGTGAGATGGACTTACCTCACGTTATCATTCCAAAGCATGAGAAGGGAGTTTGTCTACTGTTTCTGGTTCACATCCATCTGCCTTAATACTCGTACATTTAGCAGGAGGAGCAGGAGGTGATAACTAACAAGAACTCCCACAGTTTCAGGCTAAAAGCAGCTTTTTTAACAGCAAAGGAGACAAAGGAGATCCAATTCCTTTCTCTGTCCTCCTTCTCTTTGAGTGCAACTTCACCAGCTCATGCAGCAGGGCCATGCTGCAGTCATCACACACTGTGATATCTTCAGAAGATTGATACGTGTTCAGACAAAGTTTGCTTTGTAGCTTCTTGTCTTTTGACATACAGCCACTTGCAGTCTGTCCTTCAATAAAGTCCAGTACTGTTCTGCTCTTTAATCAGGCTATAGATGGATGTAAATAGTGACCTTTCCTTTTGATTAAGGTCATTACTACCTCTTCAGTTTGTTCTTGCCTGTTTGTTGGAAACTGGGCAAGGACAGCGTTTGTACCACTTATGGAGAATATAAGGTTATAAAACATCAGGACTTTGTGTAATGACTTGTAATGGCATTTTTCTCTTCCTTTCTTTTAAGGCAGTAGTGGTCAAGCCCTGAGGAAACATTGTACCAGTGAAGACCAGGAAAATTTCTACTTTTTTACTGAGTATGTTTTATATGTTGATTTTCTGGAAACTCATTTTTCTCAAATTGTCTTTGGGCTCCTACCTGAAACCTTGAAATAGGTGTTACCTAATACATTACCTACAGCCAACAGTGAAGGATACAAACCTCTAGGGGATTACTTAGGTTTGCAGATCACAAAATCTGAATTTTTAGTCATTTCAACAGTATCATTGCTTCCCTGCTTTCCCACTCACACATCTCCTAAATCTTTCTTCTTCTCCATGTCAGACCAACTCTTACTTTCAGATTGTTCCCTGCACCAGTCCTTGATGTTCCCCTCCCTTTCCCCTAGGAGAAAATCTGCCCTGTCTCTGACTCACTGCGATGTTTGGCCCCCTCAGGCTGAGTGTTTGTCCCACGGAGCCAAAATTGTTTTCTCACCCCACCCCTTGTTTTGTGACTCTACCCAATCTATTCCTCATATTCAACCTCTCTCAGAGACATTTCTATACCTCTTTGAGGATTACCCATCATTAAAAATCATACTTAATATAAATGATAAAATATGCATTAGTAGGAGACAAAACCCTTAAGTGCTGTTTCATACTGACTGTATCTCAGTTTCCAGGTTTCTCCTGCAAGTCCAAGCAAGCAGCTCAGTAAGCTCAAAGTATTTAATATTGTATATGTTGTTCTTTGCCTTGGTTTGCATTATTTGACAACTATTTTTCAGGTTTGTTTGTAAGAAACTTTCAGTAGTGCCAAGCTCTCTTGAAAACTCAGTACACTCCACTGAAATATTTTTGGGTATGTGTCTGTGCATGTGTGAATATATACATAAAAATATTATATATAGTCCTGTATGGTACATGTATTTACCCCTCCATTATGTTAAAGCTTTTTGTATTTCCTTGTCTAAGGTAACTGATGCAGATATTCAGGATAAATTGAGCAGTTGGTAAAGCATGTTGTTTCAGAGTGATTGTTGATATATGCTGAATGGTTTATGTGGTCATTAATATTTTATAATTAGTAATTAATGAGGCTATCTGGTAAGAAATGTCCAGAACTAATCAATATTGATCATATTTGTTAAGTTGCAAAGTGTTAAGTGCAAAGGCTCTAAAGTGTTATACTACCAGAAAAAGCTGCAAACTGGAATACAGCCTTCATTACAGAAATTATTTTCTTTTTTGTTTCCCTCCAGATAACCCTTCCCAGTTATTATTTGAGTAAACTTTTCAATACTAGGAGCAAGCTGCATTGTTTCCTTCTAAAAGGCAGTTTGGTACTTACTGACAGTAGATCATGGGGCTTTGGGAATTTTTGCACTGTGGGTAGGGTCAGGAAGGGCAAAGGAATATCCTTCTCTATGCAAAGTTTGGGCATCAGTGAGATTTCTGTCTTACTAGGAATCTCTAATTATGGACTATGGACTTAAGGTTTCTGTGGTACCTTGACAATACTGTATGCTATTGTACAGATTCCAGCACATTACTCAAGGTTCTTGATAGGATGCAGATCTGGGTTTGCAAGAAAGTCCTCAAGGTGGCAAGACAGAACTGCCTTCCTTGTTTCCTTCCCTTTTATGACTCATTCATGCTGCTGCAAATTTTTTACAGAAACAAGGCCCTTTGCATAGCATCACTTATCTTCAAGAAAAGATTCTGTTGAATCAACACCATCCTTTTTGTTTCCTGTCTCGTCCTTTCACATTCCTTGCTCAAGTGTTGGTTACAGCATGAGTTAAGTGGAGTGCCTCAAAACTCAGCTCCTTTTGTATATCGCCTTGCAATCTAAGGAAGAGACTCGTTTTAAAAGAACCAGTCTATTAGTTTTGCTTTAGTTACCTGCAGGCATGAAGTGAAACTTGCTTTCTTCCTGTGGTTAGTCTCTGGTTCATAATATTTATGTACTATATTTTGATGCTATCTGATAACAATTGCCAGTGTAAATTAAAGTAGCCATGAGATAGTGGATTTAACATCCACTGCCTTTGTCCCCAAGGGACAACCCCAGACGTGAGACTAGTTGGATACTGTGAGTGTCTCAAAACACATTCACTTTCATTGGCCCAGCACCTTACACAAAAGCTCAGGAGGGAGTGTTCAAAAATTTCCTTATGCCAAAGGCATCATTTGATGGGTAACTGAGGTAGGTTTTGAAATGTGTAATACCACTGGAGCTGGTGGAACAGACCCAAAATTAGTCCACAGACTTTAATTGCATGATGACTCAGGTAATGCTCCTTGCAGACAAGATTTTTCTCCTCCTCCTCCCTCCATCTACTTAAAAAAATATTGTACTCCATATTTTTATTTATTTACCAAACCCCAATTGCTTTCAGTGAGCCATTTCAGGCTCCACTTTATCTGATTTAGATTTTTATTTAAATTTTATTTCTGTTTTTCTAGACAGATGTCTAAACAGCATGTTGGTTCTGAGTTAAGGTGGACACATAATAGGGAAATTAAAAGACTTATGTCTGGTTTCTCTTTTAGAAAATCTCCAACTTTCACCTTGCAATGACACAGAAGTTGTATTTGTGTCTTTGCCCGTTAATAGAAAACCTGCCTCACCTGTATTTCCTAATCAGAGGATCAGGAGTACGCCTTGCAAATGAACTAAGTAGCACTTAATTTCTCCCAAAAATAAATATATAGATTGGTTTTTACAAATAAACATTGAAAAGTAATAATGATTTATATAATTAGAGATGTTTTCATAGCATTGGAACTCGCCATTAGGTTTGACAACTTGCACACAAAAGATTTATAAGTTTAAAGAAATTCAGTTTAGTTTTACTTACAATATAGACTTTTCTCCAAATTAAATAAAATAATCTTAGTTTCAAACATTTAAACCAAGTGTTCTGGAAAGCTCGGTGAATACTACATGAAGAGACATAATTTTCCTGGCAAATATTTGTTTTCAATGAATTTTCTGATGAAACAGAAGCATTTGGAAAAATTCCCAGCTTGATGCTTTCTTTATCAACCTGCCTCACAATTACATGTAATGTGCGTGTTTTTGAAATCATCCCTTAATAATCATTAATTCCAAATTTCCCTTTGTGCAGTCAATAGGCATCAAGCTATTGTATCCATATGATGATACCTCTATCCTGGAGGATATCATGCTGTCATCTCATCCCATAACACCTTGTAAGTCTGACTTTTGTTATACTTGGGCTCTCTCTATGAGCCTCCCGCTTCTTTAAAAAGCTGTTTTTCCTCACACAGCTGATCTACCTCATAAAATCAAGAAAAGCCATAGATTTTCCAATGTCCTATGGAAGGATTTTAGTAAAATATAATGTACTTTCCCATGTCCACACACTGCTATGCATGTAAAATCCTTGTCTCTTTAACACCCTTCTGCAGGACTCTCAGCCTCCCTTGGTGACAAATTAGACTCATTTGAGGATTTACTTGTTGGATGTTGAAAATCCAGGGATTTTCATGGATATGAGTCACCAGGAAATCTTGTAGTTACTGGGTCTGTGATTTGTCAATAATGAGTAGATGGCCTGAGACAAAAGAAGTCTTAAAGCTCATCCAGCTATTCATGGTTACTTTCCCATCCTAGACAAAACTATTTACCTATTTCAAATAATCACAGCTGAGAAGGTGTTATTTCTTCTTTTTATGTAATTTCTGTCTTCAAAGAACATCAACAATTGCATTGGAGCAGTTAATATGTTATGTGTTGACAGCCAGTAACAGTTCTATCTGCTGGATGTCAGTGGTGAAAAGGGAATGAGTTTGTTATCTCTCTGCCATTGAAAAGCAAATCACATCAAGAGTATTTGTGTCCCTTGGCAGTATTTAACTACCAAGATGTACTGGGATGCCATAAGAAAAGAACAGTCCCATTTTGCAATTGTTACCAGATGATAAATTGTCTACACCTGGTGAGTTAACACAATCCTTTTTCTCCAAAACTACTGACCTAAGAACTGCACAATATCCATTGTGTAAAAAGGAGAACTCCAAGTTCACCAGCCCTGATGCCCTGCCAACTCAGCCAGGTTAACTGGAACATTGGGGTGTCCAGCCACTTGGGACCACCAGAGTGACCCCGAGGGCAGAAGAGCACATGTGTAAAGGGGAGGGAAAATATGTTAATGATTTCAGGGAAATTATTATCATATATATGTTTGGTCTTGAACAATCAATGAATATGTATGTAGAATACACACAAACAGAATCTTGCCTGTACTCAGCGTGCATGGATCTGGGAGGAGCTATTCCCCCAGCTATGCATCTGGCCAAATATAGAATGCTTGCTTCTTAATGCTACATTCGTGTTAAGAAGGTTGTTTTATTTTACCAAATTTTTGGTAACACAATGAACAAGTTATGTGAGAGCCTAAAGTATGGAAGAAAAGGCCTAGGATAACAGACGTAAACTTACAGAAAGCCCCACTATCTACTGAATGTTGTTTGCTAATGGATGTTGTTGGTAGAGTGTTTTAAGGGACACCAGAGGCCATTTCTGGCTTGCAAGGCTTTTTACAAATAGAATTGTATGACTGTCCTGTCCGAAAACAAGATATATCTAAAATATTTATTGCAAAAGAGATTCAGCAGCAAGTAAGATGATTTTTTGCTGTTATGGTACTCTCAGGTGTTTGAGAAATGCCTGGAAATTAAGCAAGTTTTTCAGATCTTTCACTCCACATAGTGGTTTTGAAGTTAGCCTGTGGGCAGCATGTCTAAGGGCACCTAATGGCCTCCAGACATAAGTCTGCATGTCACATACCAGACAGACTCAAGGAAAGTAGTCCTTGCCTGGGCTTGGGATGGCACTGACAGGTCTGTTGCCTGGACACACAGCTGATCTGGCCTTGAGAGTGGCCTTGCAGTACTCCTGAGGAGACAGCCCAAAGATACTCACCAAGTCCAACTCAGATTTGTGCTGTTCCTTCACAGCTGGGGAGCTACACAGGGCTGATTTTGGTACTTAAAACTCAAAAAGAATAGGCTACATGCTCTTAGTGACAGAAGGAATCCCTGAGGCTATCGTGCTATGAAACATCTACCATCACTTTTGTGCACTGGCTTGTTTCTTTATGTGAGATGTGGCTTCAGGTATGTGGGAGCACCTCCAGAATGATAGATATGTGCCATGGTGTTCTTTGGGTTGAGCCATGTGCCTTTTGGAGTGGAATCTATCCCAACCATGGTTTTGTGTCTGTGTATATCACTATATATCTCCCATGTATTTCTTTTTAAACGACAGATTATCAGAGAGGCAATTTGCTCTTCAGCTAAGTAAGGAATCTTCAAAAGTAATTTCATACATATTCTTCTGAAAATTCCAGCATGTGCCTTCCCTGAATGGCTGCTAATCAGATGAAGGGAATAAAACTAATGTTTGGATTCACCTCCCTGTCATCATTTAGTCATGGCTGTCCCTTATGAAAAAAGAAAAAAAACCCCAACCAACTAACAACAACAAAAAATGGGCAGAGGTAACACAGTTGCAAAGATTGGACAATTTTAAGGAAAATTAAAAGAAGAGGACAAATGGAACAGACATTTGGCTTTCTCTGCCGCTGGAATGACAGCATTTTTTTGTCATCTCATCAATAAAAACTTTTTAAGGGAGAAAAGGAAATCATCATGGTACTAAGGACTGAAGGCCATAAGAGAGAAAATTCATAAATAGGTGAAATAATGATCTACATGAAGACTTCCTGCCACGAATGATGTTTTGCATCTTTATAAGCAAATAGATATCATGGTATGTAAATTAGGAGACAGTTACTACAAGTTGGTAAGTTAGCACTAAAAAAGTAGCAGAAAAATATGATTTACCCTCTTCTGTTGAATTATGTTGAAGGCCCTGTTGAGTCTCCCATGAAAACCTCAGTAGATTCTCACTTTGCAGACATTGTAGAATGGAATCATAGCCCATGGAATATTCTAAAAAAGGGAAGAAGATGCTCAAGGATTTACTGACAAAGCATAAATAAAATCCAGCCCTTCTGCCAAGGGCATCTGTAAGGTGTCCCATCACTGTGCACTGGCTTCAACATCAGTTCCAGGAGCACCTCCAAGCACTGGTGTACAGCAGTGAAGTTTGTTCAAAACAGAGAGGAGCCCAGAGTCATCAGAGTCATTCAAAATCCACACACACACAATCATTTTGATAATGAATAAAAACAGTCTATCTGTAATTGATGTGGTTAGAGTAAATGTTATTACTGAAGGGGGACTGGCGACGGTTAGCAAAGCATGAGGGATGCATGAGGGGTACCTGAGAAGTGGACAGGCTGCTCAGAGTAGGCAGTAAGGGACCATGGGAAGCTCTTCTCAAGCTGGGTGCTGCTGTGGGACTGAAACACAGAAAGATATTCCCCAATAACCAATAACTTTTGCTCTGTATGTTTGAATGGAAAGGTCTGTGTTTGGCAGCCCTGCTCTGATGGACTGCCTTACTTTCAGTTATAGGGACCAGGGAATTGTTATTCCCCACTCACATCCCTGAGGGATCTCCTCCTCTGACTGATGACCCTGCCTGTGTGGGAAGGTCAATATATTATGTAATAAGTTATATAGTTTGCCTACAGTTGAGTATGAATCTGGGTCTCTGCATGTTCAGACTGAAGTCCTGCAGTTGGAGATGGTGGATGGAAGGTTTCATTTCATATCTTAAGAGATGACTCTTAAGCAAAGGGTCTAATAGGCCTGATAGGGATTGAACCCACACCCTTGGTCTTACTGACACCCTGGTCTAACCAACTGAGCCTGTCTCAGCTGCCCTTCAACATGGTCCAGTCTCCAGCTATGCTACACAAGGGAAAAGTGCCCCAAAAACTGATTTTAGCTTGTTTCCACATATCTGCTTTCTTGCATTAAATATCCACACTTTTTTGGATCAGTGAAACATTTGCAGTATCTTTTGGCCTGTCCTGTTGAAATTATTTTTCCCTCTGCAAAGTTTTGTGGCACCCTCTTCTTCCATGTTGTTGTGGAGAAGGTTCATAACCTCCTCTTGAAACTCTGATTTTCCTCATGTGTCATTTCACTCTCTGCAAAGTACTTTTTGTATTCTTCCTTCTTAGAGTCATCTATTGTAAGGTTTTTTTGAAACTTACAGTTTGTGCTGTGTTTCTCTGTGATTCCTGTCTGTTCTAATAATACATTTCTGTGATAAGGACATGTAGCTGTTCAGCATTTTGGTACTGCCTTTCCCTTAAAATCTATTACCATAACAGCAAATCACAGAATGTAACATTCACATTCTCAGCAGGTAAGAATAGATTTAAATTTTCTTTTTGTACAATTGTTAAAGTACTGTTTACAATTCAGTACTTTGCAATATTTCTTTGTGATTTTGTGAGGCTTCTTAGAGGCACTTGTTGACTGAAAGAAAAATAATAATATGTTCATTGCAACTATCAGTTGGTTTTGGTATCTTAAGATATTATTGGATGTTAAAGTCACAGAATTGCCACTTCACAGCTGGGAATCTGATATTTGTAAAGGACAAAAACATCCTCCCAATTTGAGAGTAACATTTGAACATACACAGCCTGAAGGGGGCCTATAAAACATCCCACTTCCATACACTTTTGATTTTAGAGGAAAATACACCATTGGAATGGTGCAGCTCTGGTTCTTCTATTTATTTTGAATAAATTCAATAACTTGCAATAAAAAGACTATTTCCTTCTGTGATTATTTTTATCCTCTTCCTGTAATATGTATCAGAAAGATGTTAAAAATGCTAAAGATCTCTAAGTAATTTTCATATTTCAAGTCAGTTAAAGCAATTTTAGATACACTATAGACAATAGAGCTATTTTTATACATATTATTGTATAAAAAATGGAGCAAGTACATGTCTACTTCCTACTTCTTTTGCATAGAAGTGTCACAGTCATCATCAGACTATTTACAGAGCAAAAGCAAGACAACTGGATTTGCCCGGACCTTTTAGTTGCATTTGTGAAAATTGGAAGTGCCTCAGCTTTGATTTGTATTTTGTATTTCTTGTCAGTTTGTGAAGAAACATCTGTGTTATCTGTGTATTTTAGAAAGCCTGCAGAAAGCCTGCACTTCAGCTGCTCATTGTGTCTATGGTAAAAAAGCACATAACCATTTTCAATTGGTGCATTTTCTTTTTTAAAAATATAATACCATTTCAGTAATTCTGCATTTTTTCCCTTTACTTATGGAGACCCAAAAGTGCTGTTGCTGCTAAAATTTTAACTTTCTTTCCTTTGTGTTCAATAGTCTCTAATTTTCACCAAGGAATTTTTAAATCATTTACAGAAGTTATCTACCAAAAGCTCCTGAGCTTTGTTATTTTATGTGGCTTCTATTTTATTCCTACTGCGTATTCCACAAAAAGATTCCAGAAGAATTTATTTTCCAGCACATAATTACCACCAGAGATCAGATGTTTGGCTGATTCATAGACAAACTTAGAGCCTTCCTCACAGCTGTGGTTTTTCAAGTAGGAACTAGCTTCCTGATTTCACCCTCTTCCCTCTTGTGATCTGATTCTCTTTATGAGTAAGGGCTTCATCTCTCTTCATTCTTATATGACTGCAAGATTTTTCACTGTAGGTAAGGCTAAGATTTACTTTTATATATATACATTTATATATCTATGTGTGCATATATTTTTTACATACACACTGAGAAATTTTTATAAGAATATATTATTGACTGGAGTTCTCTATATAATTTTTTTGAATTAGTTTGCTTTTCCTTTTAAGGCGGTGTGTTAAAAATTACAACGATCCTTATAAGTAACTGTGGCAATACTTTTTCAGTGAATTCATTTTGGCAAAGGGTACTGTTATCCTTTGCATGGTAACTCTTGAAAGAGCTGACAAGAAAAAATTTTATAACAAACATGTAAAAAACTGCAGTTTTTCATCTCTTTCCATTTTTACCCAGGTTTTAGTATTCTTTTCAAATGTTGTTACAAGCTGACATTTTGTTGTTGTAAAAGTAAGTAAGTATTGTGTGCTCTCCAAAGGAAATCGGGGGTAAAATGGCTTTTGAAAAGATCGCTGCTGCATTGAAGGCTTGTATAATGTGTCATCTGATCAGATACCCTGATTATTTATTCTTCAGTAATGAGCTTTCAAAGTGATAATCTGCAAAGGGTAATTTGATCATTCAAAGAATATAGTGCTTCTACTAAACTTACATACACAGTTATGCAGAAAAGCAACATAAAAACTCTGGAGAATACAGTGGAATTCACAACAGCATACATTTATTCCATCCCACAGGAAAAAAATCCCTAAACCTCACAGGGTAATATCTAAACCTTGTTTCTGTAATGGCTATCTTTATACCTTACTTGTTTTTACCTCATTGAAGTCGCTCAGGTTTCTCTCCTTCCTGTCAGACATTCAAGATTATTCCTAACAAGCTTATACAGGATTCCTGACAGTACTGTGCAGGTTTCAATTTTTTTTAAATATCACTTTACAGGAGGTTCATTGGTTGGGGTTTGAATTTTTGGTGTTGGTTTGGTTTTTTTTAAACTGCAATAGACTTTTCAGACGTCAGCTGAACCATGAGTTAATTACAATTATTATTGTTGATAAGTGAAATAGAGCATAATTGGAATGTCTCAGTCTTCTGTAGGCGGCATAAATGGCTTTTGGTCTGGTAATTTTCATATCCAGAAACTCTCACTTTAAATTAGGGGTGGAGTGCTTTATGGCAGCTTTGAATTTGTTGTAACAAGAAAAAGACACAAAGCTCTCTTCAACACACAGGATCAGCCATTTAAACACTAGTGCTTTTCTTCCTTCACTCAAAGCATTTTTCCTTGTATTTTTCAAGTACAAAATAAAGTAAATGAAAAACAATTGTGTGGAGCTTCTGAGGAGCTTCTTCCTTGAAGAGGTAGCTTAAACTAGACAAATAAAAAAAAAAGTTTCACAGTCTTATTCTGGATATAAAAATGTCTGGTATTCTCAGTGGTTTATGTTTTTCACTTTATTCAAGCCAGCAACTGGCAAGCCTCTGTGAGTTTTCTATTGACTGTAAAGTTTGGTCCTGCTATGAATTTGGTGAATGATTAGCTGACATGTCTCCAAATTACGTAGATGTCCCTGATTTCTGCAGTTTTTCTCTTGTGCTCAACAGTCCTTCCCTGGAGCAAATTCAACATCTCTCCCCCTTTTCTGTCTTTTCACCTCTGTTCCCTCCCACCCAACCCTTTACAGGCCTTCTGTGTCACACTGTCCCCACCTGCAAGCATCATCTCTTTCACATTGTCATTAGCTGACTTCCTTACTCCTTTCAAAATCAAGGCCAGAATGATCTTCCTCTTGCTGCCCATGGAGATTTGCTTTGAGGATGCCAAAATTTCAGCCACGAGAATTGTGAGAATGGTGCTCTTTATGGGCCTCAACTGAAACAATGTTTTTCAAGGGTTTCAGAATTTCAACACAGATGTTCAGAAAGGAATCAGAAGTTGGATGCCAGGGATACATCTTATGGTAGC
Organism: Trochalopteron elliotii; assembly: GCA_024734555.1. Taxonomy (NCBI): domain Eukaryota; kingdom Metazoa; phylum Chordata; class Aves; order Passeriformes; family Leiothrichidae; genus Trochalopteron; species Trochalopteron elliotii. The sequence goes on along the minus strand of JANPWX010018493.1, from coordinate 82,428 downwards.
AGTAGCATTTTGCCCTTCCTACTTTTTATATAAACAATTTTCCTCCAGTAGGGTGTTTTTCATAACCAGATAAATTAAATTTTTATGACACATTGGGAAGTTTTACTTTATCCTTGTTGTTTACTGTGTAACTCAGACAGGCTTCCCTTAGTAATACTTCTGATAGCTTTTCTCCTCTGTCACTGCTGAAAATAATATGTCTATTGATAGGCATCAGTCAAGAAAATTACTTTCTCCAACCTAAAATAGTAACAATTGGACATCTGTGGATTTGTACACCTAGATGTGAAATCCAAATGTTAAATTAATGTATTAACAATATTTATAGTTTTATTACCCTGTAATTATATCATACCTTCTGATTGTTTTTCTTTTCATCCCTGTCTATAAAAGGTAGTTGCCTGAACCTGTCGTGAATGTCTGCACTTCTACTGTTAGTCCCAGTGATGTTTTGCCAGGTTCAGTGGAAGAAAAGGCAGTTGTAGGCATGGAATTGTTATACTGGAGGATCTATCAGATGGTGAACTAGAGACAGCTGTAGACTTGATATGGCCCTGTAGCTATGTTTGGCATCCTGTATGCCAAAAGTCTTTGTGGAAGGGGTGATTAAATGCTGTCTTGAATAGTGGTGGTTGGGAAGTTACAGCAAGGCTAAGCTGTGTGGTGTCAGGGAATTAACTGATTACAATACCACAGGGAGAAGGGAATTGTCAGGGTCTTCTCAAATGCAGAGTCCTCTGAACACACTGTTAACTGACTTAATGCTGTTCTCCTTCTGTTAGATTCCAGGGGAAAAAAAACCACCTTTATATATATCTATATTTTATAATCTTCCTGATCAAAATAACTCTGCAGAAGTAAGCATATGGGCTAATCACTGAGCCTAAGATGAAACATTATCATTGATCATAGCAAGGGAGTCCTTCTGATACCTCGGTGACAACTGAAACTGGGCTTGGCTTTGTTCACACCTGTGGTTCAATTGCTATTTCATTATAAAACTCTACTTCCATGACATGGAGGATATTTTGTACTAAATATTACTTATTTGTTAATTTAAAATGCCAACATGCATTTTACTTTTATTTTCTGACTGAAATTAAATACTGATATATATTAAAATGTAGGTTATTCACTGATTACATTGGATGAGAGTCTGAATTCTTTCTGTTGACTTTGGGCAACAGTTTCTGCAATGAATGTTGCAAAGAGCTTCATGGAAAACAATCCCATAATCCACATTAATTTCACAAAGGCAAGGAAGCATTTTGCCATCGCTACAGCTATCTGCTTCAACTATCTGTGGGATGGAAAATGGGAGGGGTTTGACACCCAAACAAATCTATGGTAATTTTTAGGAGTACAAAGCAGTGTTTTCTGCAGAAAATAAATGCAGGGTAGTTGGGCCAATAAAAGAAAAGAGATGTTCCAAGCTGCAAGACTTTTAATGATTATTTGTAAGCTACACTTGGCTTTTGTATTCCACCTGATGGTCTCTGAAATGTTTATGGGTAAGTTTTGTAACTCATACTATATAGTTTATAGGAGATTTGCAAAGCATTCTCCCACCAGATACACTTGCCTTCAGTGAGGAAACTGCCTCCAAGTTGGTCATTTAACAGAGTTAGAAGGTAAATCTCTGAGTTCTGGTTAAAGTAGTATGACAATCCTGAAGCTGGAGGATACCTGGCTTTCTAGATTGAATATGGTATTAGAAATTCAGTAGTGGGAACTACAGAAAAACATGTAAACAGATAAAATTTCTCCTCTTCAGATTCAGTTCACTTAAGGGTGTTTTCAACACCTTAGTTATTTGTTAAGTTTTTCTACTAGTGCTCTTGAAACCATTTTATCAGGGAGCCTATGGCTGAATTAAGTGGAAGATCCTGACTTATTGGAGAACTGGGAAGAGTTCTAGTTTTAGCTTTAGCTAATAACTGGTCATCTGATGTATTCCCATAAGCCGTAATTGGTGTTGCTTAAATGAAGGAGAATTGGTGTTGCTTAAATGACAGCTCAAACTATCTGTCAGTTTTGGCTTTTTGTAGATGAGAGAGGTCATCTGCACTCTGCTGGTGACAGAACTGTCACCTCCAATTCTCACACCGGTCATTGCTTTTTTCCTGATACTTTTCAGGAACTACTGGCTTGAAATTTAGGAATGGCAGAAATCAGATGTTGAGTATTGGGCAAAATTTCTGTTGAGTAACTTGACCATGGGTGTAGAGGGGTGGTTAGGAATGATTGGTAAACTAGTGCATAAATTTCATCAGGGGAAGGAGGCCAATTTTTTTTCCTCTTCTTTTACCCTGTATTCCCCAGACAGTCCATTAGAGTCTCTCTAGCAAGGACAAAATGCAGAGAAATATCAAGATGTGTGTAACTATTTGTTGTCTACAGAAGACTCCACTCTGACCGTCACACAAATGGCAGAGATGCACAAATCTTAAAGGTGGAATTTCCATTGCTATCTGTGGGAATTTTACCATTCATTTACCAGGAAAGAGAAGCAGTCTGGGCCCAGCATGTGAGATTGATCTGTGTTGGTTCTGTTGACACTGAAGTTCCTAAAGAGACATAACCATTATGATGGCAAACTGATACCTGGCAGTGTCCTGTCTGGGCTTGCCTGGATGAGTGATTCACTTGAAATGCTCTTTACTTTGAGTCAATTGAATGGCTTTTGCCACTGAAATTTTTAGCAGAGATATACATTTACTGATTTTGAGATCTTTTGAACTTGAAAATAATGCATCGGTTTTTGGGGTCACAAACATAATCTTGGCTTGCTGTGATAGCGCAAATTTTGTCATCTTAGAGGGGTTCTTCTTCATCCTTCGACCCTGTGAGTAATGAACTTGAAACCAAACATGATAAGTTTAAAAGGTGCAGCTCAGGGCTGAGGTTTAGGAAGCTTCTGCTGCCTTGGCACCTCTACTCTTCCTCTGACAGTGTTCCTGCCATTATTGTGGAATTTCTTCTCTTTCCTCTCTTATAGATGTAATTCTTGGCCTCAGATCCATCCACACATTTTGCATGGGAGCTATTGTGTTTGCTTCCATTGGACTACTCATGTATGCTTGGAGAAATGCATGTGGTAAGGGCTCTGAGTCCCCAAAATCCTCTTATAAGGATGACTACATTACCTTACTAATCAGAGCAACCTGAGAGCTGCCAAACAGTGTGGCTGATGTACCACTCTTTAGATTTTCAAAGCACTGGATTTAGAGAAGTTTCTTCCTGGAAAATTAAATAGATAAAAGAGAATAAACAGATTAAAGAGAATAATGTGGGCAGACTTCACTATACAATTAGGGTATTATGCATTTTGGTTGATTCTTTGATCCACCTTCCAATTGCCATGTTAAATACAATTTATGCTGAGCACTAATATGAAAAATCTCCATTTATTCCTTTGTTTCAAAGTTTGTTGTTTCAAAGTTTGGAATGATTGTTCAATTAGTACCTTGATTTCCAGGACTGTAGTCATAAAATAGCTATTATCAGACTTAGCATGTTAAGGACAAGAAATTGATTTGTTAATTAAATATGAAGTGTATATGTAAAAGGGGGCACAATTTCTGGTCTTTTTTTTTTTTTTTTTCCAAAACCCAACTCCCAAATTTCATACACATTTATGTATGAAATTAGTGGATGAATTAACATGAATGAAATGCATATTTATAAGCTAACTTAACATTATTTTATTGCAATCCAATTTTTTAAAATAATGTCAGCTGCATCCCAATTTCTCCATTTTAAAATCTTATCTAGTATCTTGTAGTACAATCCCCTTTGTGGTGTAACAAGCAAGAAAGAATCTGTCCTTCAACCCTTTTATTTTGAATGTGATTCTAGGTCCTGAACTTCTCCTGAATTTATGTGCTCATGAGATTTTACTCATGCAAAAGTCTCACTTGAAACTAGTATATGTATATGTTTTGGTAACTAAGGATTGTCCACATGAGATTAGATTTGCAGGACTGAAATTTTATTATGTCCCAGGTAAAAAACGAAACAAAACAAAACCCAAAAAACTTGTTTGAGACCAATTTGCCCTATAGAGAATGACTGGTTAAAATCACTTCTCCATAAATGAAGGGAAGCCTCCATAATCATTGACTAGTTTTTGTCATAAACCATTTTTTATAAAAGTATTTGGGGAGAGGTTGATCAGGGGAATAACCACTAAACAACACTCACTACTAATATTTATTGGGAAATTATTACATACATACATACAGCTTAATTTTTGTTGTTTTAATCTTTAGACTGGAATACTCAGAATGAAAAAACTTTAGAAATATTTATTTTTTACTTTCTTTCAATTGAATTTGTTTCACTGGCTTGATAAAATTGACATCATGAACAAGAAGCATGCCTCCCTGTTAAAATACACAAGCACGCTCTTTCCATGCATTCAGATCTTGAGCCAAAATTAACTGAAGCCTACGTCAAGATTCACATTTTCTTGACTGGATTTTTTCACAGATTTATCAGTGGAGAACATTTTTAGAAGTCTAGCAAATTATGCAAATGGAGCTCAAGCTGTGCTGCTGTAACTGTAGTGGTCCTTACTGTGTCCCCAGAATGTCCCCAAAAAAAGGTTTAAGATGCAGTGACAGAAACATAAAGCTGAAAGTCTCTACAAGAGACTATGCTTCTGTAAATCTCTGTTATAAGCCTCCATGGCAGCTGATCACACACTGCTTTGGAAAAACTTTTTTGTCTAAATTCATGCAAGATTTTTTTGCTGCTAACAAAGACAATCTCTTCTTTCCCATCATGGAGAGCAACTGATCACTTCATTAAACACTTCTTTACATAATCTCCCATCTCTGTATTTTTGTATCCAAGTTAAACATATCCACTCATCTCACTTTTTATTCTATAGGGCTTGTTTTTCTAGTCTGTTACCATTTGTATTTTTGGAGTGCAGTGCAAATAATCTCTCTTTCAAAGTCAGATCCAAGAAAGGATACAGCACTAAATCTGTAATATTAGAATAATTAGCTTCCAAGTCTGCTATATACCATTCCTCTGAATAACATCCCAGGATAGGTTCCTTTTTCTCATTCTTTCTAAGGATTCTATGCTGTGCTCCATCTCATTTTATACCTGCCATTTTTTCCTGAGCAAATGTTTATTATATTAATTCATCAATTTCAACCAAATTTGACTGAAGAATGCATGAGGATCTGTAGTTCTTATGAATTTTGTGAAAATCTGCGTCTGGACACGTAACAGCTCAGCTACCCTCCTGGATACAGACACCTGACAGTCTAGATGGTTGGCATGTATGCCCTGTCCACTCTGTCATTGCAATCCACATCTAGCTTTCTCTTACTTTGGTATGTGAGGCAAAAAAGGGAGCAGAAAGAGAGGGATTTAACAAGCATGAGAGTATATTGCAAATATTTTGGGGGGAAGCTGACATTTAGGAAGAAATAGCTGAAAGTGTTGATTTAGAAGAGCCTAAATACAAGTTAATATTTCATTAGTTCCACCACTGACAGCAATTTAGAGGGAATTTTTTGTTTATTTTGCATTTGAGTTTGGTCCTTTGTTTGCTTGTTGTCCAAAGCTTTGACCTGTTGGCTAATTTTCAGATTGCCGCATACTGTAATCCTTATATGATTTCCTTCAATTATGCTTCTGGATTCCTGGTGGTTTATGCCTTCTTCCCAGGTGCAGTTCGCACTTTGAAGTATATACTCTCAAAAAAAAAAAAAAAAAAAGAAGGGGTATTACACGAGTAACTGAAATGCATCATTTAGATGCACTTGATGGCTTGATGGACAGTTTCAGTTGCTGCACATTATAGGACTGAAAATAAAAATGTTGCAAAAAAATCATCTTTCTATACCCTCACTTTTTCCAGGAGGAAATCTGGATGTCTTTTCAGTAGCCTGAGTTTACTTTGCCCATGCTTTTATGAACTTTGTACTGAAATATTTAATGCACAGCATTCCTTGCTTACCCCAGAAGTTATGCTTACTGCATGAAAACCATTCTGAAATATGAATATGTTAGATCAATCTGCTGAGACTTCTGTTGCCCTGAAGAACTGAACCAACTGAGCAGAGAGAGAGACTGAAGTGCCGGTGAAGAGTTTCACTTTGTTGCCTGCAAAGGACAGGTTGTTTGGATAGAGAATTCCAGCCTGCAAATCTCAGTATTTCCAAAAGGGAGGAGATAATTCAAGTGTTAACAGCAAAACAGACTATAAAGTCAACAGTTGTAATAATATCTCAGTTTAGTCTATTAGCCTCGACATATATTAACTGCTGGTTCATGTTACTTATATTCTTCTTCATTTTCCACTCTTACCAATCTGATGCTGTACTCATAATTCAGACAAACTAGAATACAATAAATGACAAAATTTGACAAATTCCAACTGTAAATATTAACATGTGCAAATGGTGTACACAGCTGCAATATTTGCATTTGTAAATGCAAATATTTACATTTTGCAAAAGGTGCACAGGCATTCTATTAATGCCTTAGTTTTGGAAGGATAACAGAACTTTTTTTTGAGTTTTGGTGACTTTTACTGTAGAAAATTAAAGCATTTCCCTAAATATTGGCAGGCAAGACATCAGCTGAAGATCAAAATGATAATTTTTTATTTGTATGGTTTGAAACGGTCCACTTTATTATATTATGTGCTCACTGTGGTGCAAGAATAGTTGCACGTTTCATGTTCTTTTTAATGTCAAATATAAATTCAAAGCATGTTACATTGTTAAAGGTGAAGCTCCTGCTGTTTTTAAAAGAGCAAGCTTTAGTCTGAAAAAATAACTTTAAAACCAGGCATCATTGCACATCCTGTCTACTCTGTGAACAAAACTGGGAGGATGTGAGTGGCCAAAGATAGCCATTGCTGAAAACTAGGTCTTCTTCACGTGCAGTATCACAATAATTTACAGGATTTCCACTTTACTTGTTAATTATGATAGATAGAAGAACAGCAAAAATATGTGATCATCTAAGACTCATGTAAATCATCAAAAATCAAAACAGATATTAATATTTTGTAAGCAGAATGGATATGCTGACCCTTGCTCCCAGGTCGAATTTCCCCTTAAACAGGGAGTCACAAGGATGAGAATCTTACCTTTCCTTTATCTAAGCACATGCATATGTCTGTGCACACGTATGTATGTATTTATGTGTATATGTGTATGGGTATTTCTTTCTAGATACCAATTTAAATGAAAGCACTAAAACCAGATTTATGGTAAGAGACTTTTTTATAAGCTATTATATCAGCATATTTGTGAATGAGGAAAGGAGAGGGAGCCAATAGGTTTCTGTACTTCTCTGTATGTACCAAACACAGAAATACGCACATGAAAGCATATGTATTTATATATAAGCATACACAAAAATAGAACAAAGTAAAGGCTTGACTGTAAAGCTAAAAGTCTGGAAGCAGATGTGTCTTTTCCTTGAAGTGAGATTTTGTGGGCTGTAGAACTACTTTTTGTAATTTTTGAGTGGTCCCATGTCATAATGGTGGAAACATTAGATTCACTTGTTGTCTTTCCGCTTGGTTCTCGGGTCTTACACAGTGCTGAGAGGCACTTTACAAAGAAAAAGACAGCATGTAAATCTTCAAAGAGATGGATAGACTCTGGAGTGGCAGAGGGAACTGTAGCTTGACCAAAGTTATCTTCAGGGGCACACTGTGGCGGTATGGGACTCTCCTTGCTGATGTTTGGTACAGCTGTTGTGTACAGTTGTTTGTGTAAAGTCACTGCTCTGCATGTCTCAGAGCCTCCATGGGCTGTTGGGTTTGGACAAGTGGTATCCTAGATTAAATTGCTCTTGCAGGCCTTTGGAAGCCTAGTTCTGTTCCCAGACACTTTCCTGATTCTGGTCCACATTTTGTGTTCCAAAGAGCTGTAGGATTGAGCCTGTGTTTTTTACCCATTAAGAGGTTATGGTGTTTTTTCTGAAGTGTCACAGCTGTTCTTCTTCCGTTTCTTCCATTTATGCCAATGCTTTTACAAACTTAATGTATTTGAAACATTATTTTTCTCATCCCAAATTCAGGACACTGGGTTCTTGAAGAAGTTCATTTAGGTAGTATTTTTGTTGGGTTTCTAGTTAGTTAGTTAGTTAGTTAGTTAGTACTTATTGCTTGAATCCTTTTTCTGTATAGACGATTCAAAATCACGCACAGCAATGCAGATTTGTGAAGGCTCTTACGGGGGAGGTCAAAGGTTTGGCCAAAAATAAATGTATCTTATTCTTTCCTGACATACTTGGCATATTTTTCCATTTGCACTTTAGATCGTCCTTATGTCTCCATTTTCCAATATCAAAAGTACCACATTTATTATTTTGTATGTTCTGTCGTAGTGAAACAGAGTGTTTCGCTGTAGGTCTGATGAAAAATCCCTGGGTATTTTTCAGTTTGGCAGATCTCCATAATTGTCTGTATGGCTATGTAATACTGCAATTGAACTTCATATTCCTGCTTTAATTTATAACATTTTAGGACATATTCCTTCTCACCTAACAAGTAGGCACACAGTAAACAAGGTAGTAATTTTATTTTAAAAGGAATCAAAAGAGATATAATTGCAGTGCATCTGTCTGCCATCCCTTTACACTAAAAACAGGTTGCTTGGATGAGTAAGAATGACTCACGAGAGCATAGTGATGCTTAAAAAAACTGACATTACATTTAACCTTATTTATAACAGACATTATTAACAGACATTTCAGAAATAATTCAGGTTGCTATGGGATCCTTTATGAAAGCAGTCATGGTATGTAATGTCTGGGACTGTGTTAGGCTGGATTACATAACTTGCTTAAGTTGTTTTCTTCCCTCCTGTTTATAAATTATTATAAATAATAATAATGAGATGGAGTGAGTGGAGTGAGATACGAAAGTCTCCACAAAATCTCTGGACTTTTTCAGGGAGCTTGTTCATACTTTGTCAGTATTCTGTGAGTGTGAATATACTGTGGCCTATCCACTTAATTGTGTTTATATTGCCTACTCTGGCATCCCCAGCTGCTTTCACTTTTTCAGTGCAATTCTGTGGAAGCTTGAAATAGGCTTCTTTAATAAATAACTTTCATCATGTGTGGTTTTTATCTTACATGGCTTTTGAAAATTTCTTTACAAATGGGTAAGTTTCTCTTTCCCATTTATTACATTTTTTATTAGGCGTGAAATAATTTTTATATAAGGGTGTGGGTATATTGACTATATTGTCATCATTATCTACTTTGGAACAGAACAAAACCAATATGAAGCAAATTTTAAAAAATGAAATGGAAAAAATTGTGAGCTACATATTTGTATGTCTGCTTCGGGAAAAAAAAAGTGGGTTTTTAGTCATGCTTAAAACCATAAACCAGGAGGAACATTACAGAAAAGCTGAGTTTTGACATGCAAAGTGTGAGCCCCAGAAATCACAGTTTTGTTTTAGACAATGTAAAGAAAATTACACTTTAATTTCTGAAGAAAACCACTTAGAGGATTGCACTTTATGTCCGAGTTCCCAACTAACATCCTGCCAGCCAAATCAACTGAGAGATTTTGCAAAACAATCAATAACATGACATGAAAGCAGGTTATGTAAGTAGGAGTGCATAACTTTTAAATAATGTTTATTAGTAAGCAGTATGAGAAATGTGGGCAAATATCAATTCTGCTTGAATTCGGAAGGGATTATTTCTGATGTTAGTCGATACATAATAAGCTCAGGCCCTTTGTAGCATGATGCTTTGATGCTGCACAGATCTGGTTTTGAGGCCGTTTCTACAAACTAATTAAAAATGAGAAAAGAAACTTCCTTACAGTTAAGTAAAATGTACTGTATATACTTGTTCTAAAACAGAAGCAAATGCATTAGAATTCCATAGCTATCATGCTATTATGAAAATAAATAAATTTCTTATATTGTAACAGATTTTTGCCCTGGTTTCTGGAGGGAGCAATTTATAGTATTAATCTGCCCAGGCATGCATGCAGAAAGGTGATTTTCAACAAGCCAAAGAATTCTGTCTTCACCCTCATGAGTGAATATGCTTTGCCCTCACTAGGAAAAGAAAAAATTGCATGTACTCTGAAATTTCATGCATAAGACTCTTTCAGGACCAAGACAACCATCTTTGCAGATTTTTTGCAAACCTCAAAACATGAAGAAAACAAAACCTTTGCATTCAGACTTACAGAGTCATTAATGTTAAGCATGACTCAAAAGAAAATAAAGATGTGGAGAACTGATTAAAAAAAAAAAATCAGAAACAGTTAAAAGGAGCTTTTTTTGGTTTATCAAGTATGTTTCTACCAAAGTGTGCATTCTGGAAAATTAAAAAATAGATATCTCTGCTGTACAGTGGTGGTGACTGAGAGCAAGGGTATTTTTGTTTGTATATTATCCATTTTATTAAATTGATCAAAGACATAAATACATTTATATTATCCATATTTTATACTTAATTTTTATACATGAATTTTGATAAATCACAATAGCATTGAGGTTAAGACATCAAACACATGTGAGCAGATTTAGGAATCTTGATTTTGGTAGGAGGGAGATAATTTGTACTGTCATACCTCGGTCCAGTAATACATTAAAGCACACCTTTGCTCTAAGCTGAGCTGCCTGCAGCACTTGCCCATTTGTTTGGGTCTCTAGCTTTCACTGCTCTTTCCTTAAAAGTATTTGTAGCTGCTCATCACAAAGCATTGTACTCTGATATGCACAAGAGGCTCTTCCAGGCTTTCTTAACTTCTTTTTGGGTGCACACTGCCAACAAGAATAAAATTTTCACTGAAGATGATTGGAGAAAAACTTGATAATCACTGTAGGTTTTAAAATACTTAGTAACCACTAGGTTCTCATGTAACAACACGCCTACTAGTAAAAATCCTATTAAAAGCTATTCAATAGAAATCCAGAAAATTAAATCTAAAGACATCAATTTATTGTCTAGTTCCGAAGGCACTCACAACAAGTTTTTAAAAAATGCTAGTTAAAAACATAAAACATGATGGATTTTTGTCTTTTCTCCAATTTTCTCCCTCCTTGGTCACAGGCAACAGATGGCCACACAAGACATCCTGTGAGCTTGTCCCTGACCATGTATCAGATGACCTCAACAGAAGGCCAGGTGAAGTGGTGGATATTCTTCAGCATGCTTGGCAGCCCAGCTTGGAGATTGCTGTTTGCAAGAGAAGGGAATGTGCCAGCTTTTACAGATCTGTACTTGCAAGAGGAGACCTAGACCTGTGAGGCAGCACCCTGCCATCCAGCTCCTGGCTGGCACCCAGGCACTGTGAGTAATCCTCCAGTGGGGGAGGCATTCCAGTTGAAGGGAGCCATCTCTCATTCCTCAAGCCCTTAGCAAAACCCCCAAATGACGAGCTGTTTCCAGAAGAACTGGGGTTCACCAGGCACATGGGGCTCCCAAGACCTGTTCTTTAGAGGATTTTGAGGAACATTGCCACCACATATGCTTAGGCAGAATGGGAGAACTTCCTCTCATGTGAAGGAGCCAGGATTGCAGATCTCCTGACCATTCTTGGCTTTTTTGGCCCTCAGCTGATTTACAGCCCCAACTGGATGTAAAATGTATGTGCCCATTCCTCCTTGGCACCAGGCTGACAGCACAGAAGTGTAGACAGCTATGCTAAGTCCAAGAAGCTGGGAAAACCAGGTTTCTGGTCCTCACCAATGTCACCTTGGTGGTCTGTGGGCAAGGATAAGGGCAGGCTCAGCAGTGGTCATGGTGTCCCCACATCACACATAGTCAAGCCCAAAACACATAAGGCACATGAGGCAAACCTCAGGGCTCTGGGCTCCAAAGGTGAGCAAGCAGTTTGGCTGTGCCAGCACTCTTCCTTATGCCTGCAAGCAAAACTCTTTTTCCACATATTCTTTATTCCACTGCCAGTCCTCTGAATCACCATGTCCTTCCCTGCTTCCCCCTCATTTGTATGCACATCTAGCTTGCTTGTTTTTTAAAAGATGAAAAAAGTGCAAAGTTTTCTGCCTACATTCCTGCCTTTGCCATCTTCATTGGGCAAGGCACACAGTGCAGCAGAAACAAATGATTTTTTTTCTTGATCTTTATGTTAATAATTTAATACTAAACAGCAGAAATAATTTCAAAATACCAGGAAAGCAATTAAAAGAAAAAACCAAACTTGACATGTAATAAATAATTTAACGCCTCGCCCTAACGCAACCTGCAGAGTCTTTCAGTCACGTTATGGATGTACACTCACCAGTTTTTGTGGTGCTTTGCATAAATTTCATTAGTATGAACAGAGTAATATTAAAACACACACATAGACACAATTTTCTGGCTTTTCAGTTCATTATGAAATACTTTACCTCTGGGCAGATGACTAATATGCTATTAAATTTCTCTATCCTTGAGTTCTGTCATAGCCAAAAAAAGGGTGCAGTGACTCACAATCTTTATTAAACGAGCTGAATACACCCACTCAGGGAAAATGCTGTTGTATGACTTTAATGTGTCCTGCAGCAGCATTAACATGCTTTTAGGTCATTCAGCTCTGTGTTGTGGAGCTACAGTAATAAATCCATGGTGAAAACTGGGGGAAATTCCCTGCCTGTTCTGAGTAGTTTCGGAAGCATTACCCAGAAGGTTTAAATTCCTGCTTAGCAGAAGGAAAGCTTTGCCTCATGTTGTATTGTGAACCCTACGCACAGTACAGATGAGAATTGTTCAGTCATACACAAGGCAGCTGCTTTTATTTAGAAATAAAAAAGAGGTCCGCACAGTTGTACCCTAACACTAGTCAAATTTCCACAATCCCAGTTCAGACCCCCTCTCTACCAAGGACCCCTCATATAATTTTCCTTATTTTCCTGGATTGTTGGTTTCTGGTATGGAAACCAGGATAACCAGAATTACTTTTGCTGCTTCCACTTGCAGTGGATTGATGTGAGCCTGGTCTGCAAAGACTGGCATGGCCACTGTCCAGCATAAAGGGGCTGTGCCTGGAACTGGGGAGTTTGATTGATACTGAGATGCTGAGGTGCTGCCGCACTGCAGATAATTCCCCTTATGTTGATACATAAGGGAGGGATAAAACCCATGATGAGTTTTTAGTGTAGCAGGTCATTGCTGCAGACTATGGTGTTTATGTGTTGGGTATGCGGTGAACTCAAGCAAACCATTTGTGTGGGGCAAATATAATTCTGAAGAAATTTTTAGTTTCACCTCTTTTGTGAAACAGGTTTGTTTAAAATTGTAAACTTCTTATGGATTAATCTTTAGCAGAATAGACATTCAACTTGAACTGTTTCTTATTGATTTTATTATTGATTCTGTCTAGAACTAGACATGAGTTCCTGTGTTTTTCTTTTAAACTGAGGAGGAAAAACACGCAACCACTATAAATCATAAATAGGAAATCCAAAAGGCTTATATAACATTAAAAAAAAGGTCACAAAACCTTTTCTGAATATAATTTAGGCCAGAACCAGTCTCTTTTCAAGGTGGAATAGAAAACACCTTTCCAGCCATTAAAATGTCTCTATAAATATTAGCTGGATTAAGCTAGTAATTTCAACTGGAAAAGAGTTTTCTCTCATAATTCGCAATGAAGAAATTTCCTTGTCACTGTAACTTCTTTGTCTGCCCTTAGAGCTAGTCCTATTGAATGTTGCATGAATGATTCAAAGGCATTTAGAAGAATAACACAAATCTACTTTCCCATACAGGAAATCTAGGATACATTCTGGTAGTAGCTGACAGTGACAACACTGAAAATTAAGTCACCTTATGAACGAACCCAATTTGTGCCTTGTTTTGAATGGAGAATCATCTGGTTTTCTTGTATTTAGGGATATATTTTTGCTTGGGAAAGGAAATTATTTTTAAGTTGAAAAAGACGTATTCAGAAAGTTATTTTTATTCTTTGCAATTTCTTTTTCTTTCCAAGCTTGCACTTATTGAAATGAACTTGGAATATTTTATTTTGTAATTAAGAGATTCATTGTCCTCTCATTGGGGTATATTCTAGAGATAATGCTGTAAATTCTATGAATTCTTGTAAATCCTAGTTACGCTAATAACTCAAATAATATAATATCTAAACCCTACTGAGTCTAAGAAATATCTATTGCAATGAAAGAACAATATGAAAGCTAAATTTTAACTTTTTTCAAGAAAGAAAATCAAAATTCTCTTAATAACTTCATCAGTAAGAACTCCTTCCTTTACCCCTACTTGTTGGTACATTGGATTACTATAGAAGTACCTGAATTGATGAAACAAAGGAACAACTATCAGGATGATAATGAATCAAGGGCATTGTTAAAAATTGCTCTTCAAGATGCACATTTATTGTGAATGCCTTGGTTTTACAACTTCTATCCTTAGCCTTACAGTATGTAATAAATCCTTAATTTTCTGTGCAGCAATGTTTCTCATCTCATTTCTTCGATATAAATTGCCTAAGGTTGATTTTTAAAGAACTTTTAAAATGTCTAAATGCTTAATGGGAGAGATAAAGAAATAAGACTGTGACTAGAATTCCATTGACATAAAGATTAGATTGCCAAACTACTTTACTAATGAAAGGCAAAACCACCATCTTTATCGTATAATTGTCACAACAGTAGAAGTTCATACCATGTAACTATTTTAATTTACTTTTCTGTTTTTCTATAATGTGCAACTTCATTCAAAACAGATGCAATCAAAACAAAACCAAACCAAAACAAACAAACAAAACCCCCAAAGGAAATAAAGCAACAACAACAAAAAAAATCCAACAACCCCCCCCACACACACCCAAACACTACGTGAATCAAAACAATGTAAATATTTCAAACCTTTCTTTGTGAAAATCACTTGGTCTTAAGGGTTGTTAGTAAACCTAAGTGATTAAAAATTAGGGTTCTATGAATAACTGTTACTTCATAATGCCAGGCTAAAGACAAAAACAAGAGAGGAGCCATACAATTGTACAGTTCTTATTAAAGTACCAAACCAGCAACTCATAACCACATTACAAAAAGATGAATAATTTAGATGTCAAGCTGACACATACTGGACTAGCTTCCTTACCTCTTAAAATTCATAAGTCTATACAGGTCTTTTAGTATGATTCAGATCTCATAATTTAATGAAACAAACTTCATCAGAGGCATTCATTAAACAACAATTCTGATAGAGAGATAATTAAGAATGACGAATTGAAGACCTACTCTCTTTACCGCTATCATTCTATGAAAAGTTCCACTAAGGTGTAATTTGCTAATTAAATCCAAATCAATGTTTCAGGCACGTAATTGCTTGGTGTTTTGCTCTTCTTTAAGAAATCATGGAGATTTCCATGAGAATTGAGGATGTTCCTGCCTTTTATTACTTTTTAAAATTATCGTCTCATTAAAGATGTTGATAATGTCTTTTTCTATACTGTCTTAAAATGGAATGGACTAAAAGCAGGAAAGACTTAGAATTTGGAGTATATCAAGATTGGGTGTTCTTAACGTTGTGTATTTCCAAGAATCTTTCAGGAGTAAGCTGGTCTTTAGTTTAAGTACAGCAAAGTACTTAACTGCACTCTCATTTCTGTCCCTGTTCATGGAAGGACAAAACCCACATATGCTACGTGAAGGGTGTATTTCTGCAATTTTGCACAACTACTTAAATTTTGTTTTCTTCCCCTTTCCTCCTTGTTTTTATGTGCAAAATAATGTTTTAAAAATTAGTGAAGACTCAATTTAGATGTTTTCACTGTTTTTTCCTGATGCAGATAATTTCTGCAACCATGTCAAGAATGAAATATTATTTTGTATTGCATGCTGCTGTGAATGGAGGTGGTTACCGTTTATCTTTGAGAAGCTCCATCATCAAAAGGTTAGTTGCTAACTTGGTTTGTTAAAAAATACAGAACATATTTAACATCCTTTCATAGATGGATAGAATTTATCCTTCAAAACTGAAAATAAGGCTGAGTGCAGTGCATAATTTTTAATGATAAGGGAAATTACAAACTAGAAATCATCCATTCCAGTAAAAAAATCCCATAATCCTATTTTAATAACAGATTTTAAGGCATATACTTAAAATTTCTGGTTTATTCAAAAAGGGTTTCTAGTTTACTCAAGAACAGACCTAGATTTCTTGCTTAAAGAGTGTAAGTTTCCTGCGGTCAATTCACGGCTTTTTTGTTTGTTTTTGTATTAATACTTACTTTTTCTGATTGCAACTGACTACTTGTACACTCTATTATTTTCAGAAATTGCTTAGGTAGCCACAGTTTGAGATTAGCACATCCTTAGAAATGTGACTAGCAATTCAGTTGCAGTTATTTAGCTTCCAGCTGGTAGCAGCGAGTTAACCAATACCTAGCAGCGAGACTTCAATTCTGTGTGAGGAGAGTTCTATGGATTTTCCAGTTTTCAGAAAAGTTTTCTGAAGACAATATGGGCTGCAGATATTCAGGGTGGACAGATCTGCAACCTTGCAGCAGTTTGGGTGCCATGCTGATTTTCACATGCTGCCCTGTAACTCAGAGACATTTAGCACCTACCCATCAAACTTTGCTTGACCAGTGTTATTAATCCTTGCCTGGAGAGTACTTAAAATCACCATTTTTGTACCTGTGTTTTTGTGTACTGGGGCTGCTCTTCTCTGACTGCTCTAACATGTCTTGGTGGCATCTGTGACTCCCTGAAACGTTCAGGGAGTAATGGGATAACAATGCCTGGATATGCCTCTCCTCCATGCCTGTTCTCCTGGCAGTTTTCACATATGGTTGTCAAGCTGAATTAAGCATAACCTAGGACAGTATATTAGACTAGAAACCAATGAAATTGTAACGTCTTCCAACAAACATTCTAACTGCTTTACAGTTTTGCATTCTCTTTATGCTTCTTAGCTAGATGTAAAGGACCCAGACAAAAACTAGCTGACTTCATATCTCAATGTGCCCATTACTTTTATAAGAGAGGTGACATGAAGACACAAAACCATATCACCATAATGGAAAATCCCAAGAACTTTGAGTCATGACAGAATTCTAAGTATATGTAGCCTCCGCGGAGGATAAACTACTTAAGTATTGGCCTGTAAAGTTTCTTATCTGAAAGTGTTTAAGCACGGTCCTCTGCCCTGAAAAAAATCTGTCATAACTATCTCTGAAATTTCTGGGGTTAGTATGAAGGTGGCAAGATTAACGATATCAAACCATCTCCTGTTTTGTATGAACAGGGATAAACTTCTAAGTACTGCTGGAGCACAGCCTTTATTAGGCAGGACCTGACCAGACTTGTTCTTCTATTGTAGCTCAAGATTAAAGCATTTGTTGTAACATTTTTTAAAGTAATTCTCTCTCTGGCTGACTCATAACAGCTGTTAAATAACTAGATATTTAGCTTAAAATGAACTGAACCTATATATTTAAAAGTGATATAATAACCAATCCCTTTACACATAGCAAAATGCTTCTGTCATCATTTGAATGCTTTATGCTGACCTCACTGTCTGCATCTGGTTGAACTGAACTAATATCATAGTTGACAGAAGATGATAACAATGGTGATTATATATTTCTGATGCATTATGGAGGAGGACAGACACCACATAGAGAGGCACTGCGTGGTGGGAGATGGAAAAGTTGACATAATGTTTTTGAAATGTCTAAAAGATTGTTTGGAGTTTGTTGCTGAATGTTTCAGTAGCAGCACACGCAAAAAGTGCACATGCTTTGTTTTTCCTTAAATTTTTTACCCCCTTTGCCAGGTATCTGGTAGTCTTTCTTTCCTCCCACAGGGCTGTCCATGAAATCATAGCTTTGTTATAAATGTAATGGTGGTATATTCACCATTTTTTTCCTGCCCTCTTAGAGGTTCTGATTTGTCAGAAACCTCTTAACAGTAATACTACCTGGTGCTCCTGCAGCAGCTTATTCTCTCTTGACCATAGTACCACAGAAGTGTCGATTTTTTCTGATGGGAGAGGCTGACACCTAGAGAAGTAAAATTACTTATGTAGGGCAGATTCAGTCTTTTTATACATAGCCTCCTCCTAACTTACATCACAATGAGTCCTCATGCTTTTTTCCCCCCCAATGAAGGGACAACATGCATATAAAGGCTTTTATTAAAACAAATTTATGTAAAAACTCAACCAGATGAAAAAGAAAATATTTTCTTTTGTTGACAAAAGTAACTTGCTTCCTTTTCACATATTCTCTTGGTTCAATTTGCACTGGTCCTAAGGTTTCCTTTAACCTTTGCAGTAATATTTGTAAATGTGTTATCTACTGTTGGAATTAAATCTAGGAAACGAAAGAGTTTTTTTCTATGTGCATAGGTTCCATGAAGACTGAAATAAAATTACAATTTTAAAGATCATATTCCTGAAACCTTTTAAAAAGACACTCAGATTTAAGCCTATGTAAAGTGCCTTAGGACTTGAAGGTTAATGATTTGAGTAATGTGTTGTCTCAGTGCAGACCTGAATTCATAAGATAATAATTCATACCCAGAAGTGAAAATGCTCAGTTTTGTTCTTCCCACACTAAAGATGAGACCACCAGTGTTTGTGGGCCCCAGTGGTTTCAGGACAAGTAATTTCCTTCTGGTTTGAGCTACATTTTATTGTTGGGAGGTCTAAGAGCGCTTAGTTACATTGTACTCTGTGCAAACATAGAGTGACGTAACAGCTTTTTTGAGACCTGATGGAGCACAACAAAGCAGTGACACAGATGCATCTGTCATGATACTAATGTGAGCCAGCTGATAGTAAATCTCACTAATGTGATTTGTTGTTCTCCTCTGAGTGTAACGGGCAATCAGAGGGAAGGTCCGAAGATGTTCACCTGAAAATGAGGTGGAGGAAATTCTGGCACTGTGAAGTACACTGCAGTGTCAATCACTTTGTCATAACAGAAGAAGTGGAGACTGGTATGTGAAGAACCTTGACAGTGACAAGAAGTTACCTATACTTGGTAAGAAAGACAGAGAAAGAAAGAAGTGGTATGGTGTTACAAAAACTGAAGTCATCTAAGCCGCATTATGAGAAAGTAATATTTTACAGCATCAAAGCAGAAATGAAAAGGACTGGTCTAACTCCTGTTTGCCAGACTCACAGATAATAATGTTGTGATGAATGTGTGGGATTTTAAGAGTAGAAGAAATCAAATACGTTGTTTTGAATAGCCACATCCCTGAGAAAGAGAAAACAGACAATGAGATGATCAATTTGATATTACAGATTGAGAGTCTGTGAGACAGGTAGCAAAGAAAAAAAAGTAGGGAAAGTCTGCGAGAGTAAAGGGATAGCTCAAAACCTCCTGAGGAGGTGTGAGAGAGACAGGACAAGGCTTCATTTTTGAGAATAAAATTGGCCTAGAATAGTCTGTGTTGTTTTTCTCATGTAGCCTTATCTTTTTGTAACTTTGAGGATTAAATAGGAATATTACATATAACATTTAAAAAAAATTACAGACCTCTATCGGGACACGTGAATTTAAAGACCTCTATCAGCTAATCAGACATAGTAATTTTTCACTCATTTGAAGAATGTGTGAAGTAACCCAGTACAAGAATCCAGTGATGACAAGTGTCAGGTGCTTGGTGATATATTAATCATGGGAAAATTAACCTGAATGTCACTGGAAGCAAAACCACTTAACAAAATACATGGTGAAAATGGTAGTGGGGATGGAGAATTACATTCTGTCCTGGTCACAGGAGGCCATGCCTGCACAGCAATGGATAGCCTAACAGGGACACTGCAGCTCTCTGACCTCTCCTTCCACTCATTTTAGACTCTCATTTTAGCTACTCAGGCACTGCTTCTGTGTACATAGCCTGGTTTCCCGTAGAAAACTGAACTGAAACCATACTGTTTCAACTGCAACAATGGTGTTAGTTCCTCTCTTTTCCCATTCCTTAATAACCTGTTACAAAATCTGAGTCAATGCAGCAAAGTTCAGAGATGTGTTTCACACAGGCAGAGGAAGGAGGCTGAGAGTGAAGCTGCAGAGAGGAGCACCAGCCACCACTCGCAGTTGTGCATGTAATGCTCAAGAGACCTCCTGGCCATGCACTGTAGTCTGCACAAGCTGAGAGCAGGGCTTCCATCAGAGCTAGGGGGTTCCCCTCCTGGAAGAGGATGTGATGTGATAGGAACGGGTAAATGGGATGTAGGACATTGCACCCCATAAAACTGGCTTTTATTAGCTGTGCTCCCCACAGGGCAACTGCTCCACAGCTGCAGTTTTACAACTCAGGGTGAGGACCTCCAGGGGGCTTGGGCTCTGCTTCAGGGCTAAGCACAGCTCAAGTGTCCATCTGTGGGGTCTTCACTTAGCTGTCAAAAAAAAAATAAATAGCCACACAGTATGGCGTCCAAGGGCTTCTGGAAGAGGAGGAACAGTTTTCTAACAGACTTAAGTCTTCTCATCTTTCACCCTCTCCCTCTGCACACCTTTATGTTCTGCCAAGTGTTCCCTCTTAAACAGATACACATCTTTGTCCCAGACTTAATTCCTGTCACCAGCTTTGCTTTCTCTGCAATCATCATGCTGTTGAAATCACTAGTGAAATGTACAAATATACAAGAGATTTTTGCAGGTTGGCTTACAAACAAATGAAGTCGAAATTTTCAGCCTATTAGTGCTGCCCATTTTTGCTCTGTGTAGCAGTTGTGCTCATGTCATGGTTGCTTGTGGCTTTGGAAGGTAGAATATTTTTTAGATTATTGGCAACAGAAACACAGAAGTGACAGGCTCAGGAGTCTGAGCCAAATCCTGAGCTGATCACTACTCCTTTGGTTCAGAAAGCGGTGTTTGCCTCTGGCTCTTGCTCTCCCCTCCACCCTCCTGTTGGAGAATTCAGCTTTTTTACCTCAGACAAAAAGCCATGGGAAAACAGATACAATTTTTAAAAAATCTGAACACGATTATTGGTCAAATTCACACAGATTTTAAAGGTCAGCACTACGTCCAGTGTCCCTCCTCAAAGCCATGGCCCCTTCACACTCACTAAACAGCATCTTGTACCTGTTTTTCAATAGACACATATTGATACACAGCTGGTGATGAGAAAGGTAAACAAAGAGAGGCAGAATCAATGTGAGCCTATAAATGAGCTTGTGATGAAGTGTAGTAGCTGTTCTTCAGAACAGAAAATCTAATACTTCTCTTTCTTCTTCAGGAAAGGCTTTCTCTCAAGAGAGCCTGTAAACACTGGCAGGCAAAAAGGCAGGGAATGAGTAAGTTACAAGATGGAGAAGTCAGATGATACAAGCAGAGCTTTAAGCAGACAGTAAAACACAGCACAAGCTGCTCACCTGTAGCATGTACAGCCCCCAGAAGGGCTTCTAGCCCTTCTTCTCTGCTAAGATATTGTTAAGAACATCCAGTACTAGAGAACAAGAAAAGGAAAGCAATCCACTTCAATTCCTGACTCATGCCCTAGGCTATGCCATGGGCGAGACATGGGTTACTGGGGAACAGGTGGTATGAGGAAAAATACCTGTAGGTGTGTGTTGTGGTTTGATATTGGCCAAACGTCAAGCACCCACTCTTTTGCTACAGCTGTACAGAGGAGAGGGAAAAAATTAATGAAGGGCTCATGAGTTAAGGACTGGGAGAAAAAAACACTAAGAGCAAAACATGTTCAAATTTAAAGGTATAAAGGTAAATGTATTATTAACATAATCAGAGGAGAATAATGAGAAGCAAAAGAGGCCTTTGAAACACCTTTCCCCTCCCCCTCACCCCTCCATCCTTCCCACCAATGGCACAGGGAGACAAGGCATGAGGGTTTTGGTCAGTTCCTTACTTGAGATCTTCTGTTTGCTCAAGGAGGGGAGTCTTTTCTCTGCTATGCCACGGGGTCTCTCCCACAGGCAAGCAGTCATCCCAAAATTGTTGTTCCATGGGTCACTCATCCGCAGGGTGCAGTGTTTTAAGGATAGGTTGCTCTAGTTTGGAACCAGGGGCCCCCTTTCTCTATCTCTAGAAGCAGAGCGCCTCTATCCCTATTCAGGTCTCCCACTGGATCACAGCTTTCTCTGACATCCACCCACCTCAGGGTGAGCACTTTTCCTATGGACTGCGAGTGGATCTCTGCATCCTCCATGGACTTCATGTATTACAGGGGTACCTTACTGTACCACAGTCCTCACTAAGGCTTGCAGAGGAATCTTGGCTCCAACACCTGGAGCACCTTCTGCCACTTCTTTTTTTCCTCTGACCTTGGTGTCGCCCTGTTTTTTCTTACATGTCCTAACTTCCTCCTCTTCTCTGACTAGAAGAAAAACTGCTGCTCATAGGTACCACTGCCAACAAGTTTCACAAAGTCAAAGATTCCTGCAGGATCCTGCAGTGCCCAGAGGTCCATCTCATCTAGGCTCCATGCTAGGGATTCGCCTGCCACCTTTTTGCTGTTGGCCAGGTGGCCCTGCCACCATCACCTATGCAGTGGTGGCCGCTGTGGTGCTGGTGCTGTTTAAGGCCTTTCTTCATGCGGGGTGCTGGGAAGGAGAAGCTGCCGGTGCCACCCCTGCCCTTCTACCCACAGCAAGGTTGGCCAGGGGTGGCCAGGTAGGCAAGGCCCACCACGGGCTGTGCCGAGATGGTGGTGGCCATGGCCATGCATTGCCACAGGCTGTGCCAGGATGGCGCCAGAAGCAGCGCCTCGCCATCCCTGGAAAAAACTGCGCTTGCGCTGTTTTGATTTTCTTAAATATGTCATCACAGAAGCATTACCAACCTCTCTAACTGGCTTAGCAATGTGTCCATCTTCAGAGCCATTCAGAGATTGGCTCTGTTGGACATGGTGGAAGCTTCTAGCAGCTTCTCACAGAAGCCACTTCTGTGGCCCTCCCTCGCTACCGAAAAACCAGACTGTGCCAAATCAAGACAATGTGACATGGATGATATTGCAAATCAACAGATCATGACGTGACTTTTGAACCCATACGTACAAAGATAATTCCCCACTTACAGATTATTCTTTTGGTCTGTATGCATTGACATAAACACATATGCTGACGTACCTTTACATGTGGCCATCAGGTACTCTTACAAGGACCATGGGGCAAACTTCCCAAACAAAGGTGTATATTTTGGGGTATGCTGCTGTTACCCACTCTACTTATGTGTAGTCATGTTCTTATTAATTTGCTTCAAAACAGCCCAAATGCTTCCTCTGAAATGGAAACACAGATATCTCCAGGGTTAGCAGGATAGAGAATTTCAGTTTATTCCACTTACTAAATCTGATCCAGCTGATAATCACAACCACTGGTGCTTTTGATTTATGATATACACTTGTGTTCAATGGCTGCAAAAATAAAGATCACAAAAATTCAGACATAAATTGAACAAAACACTTGCTAAATGTGAAGTCATAAATTGTATTTTATGTGATATACATTTTGTGAAAAGTAGACTGTCTAATAGTTTGGACACTGAAGGGAGAAACTCAGTATCAACAACACACAGTGCTCTCTGACACAATGGAGAGACTACTTAACTGTTAATAGGACACCTTATATATCCAGGAGAATTGCAAATGAACATTTGCTAGGTCAAGGGTTTTACAGGTTTGTCATGAGATGAACCTTCACAAGCACTCAAAACTGCCAGGAAATTTTTTTCCCCTCTTTTAGTCATTGAAGAGGAGAGAGCATCCCCAAACATTAACTTGTCTCTTGTCTATGAAAGACAGAGAATGTGGGGTTTCTAATATTTTCAGCACCTTACTGCTCCATTATCATGATGAAGCCAAAATTTCATGTCAAGGGCCAGAGATTTAGTTGTGGAACAACTCAAACATTTGCCTTACCCCATGAAACAATCTGTGACCAGCTTTCCTCATCTCTTCCCTCTGATCTGTGTCAGTACTAGGATAGAAATTTCATCCACATGTCCCTGGGTTTTATTGTCTCTCAGACAAGATGAAACTCATTGAAGACCACTCTGTTCCTAGACTAAGAACTGTACATTGGCATAAAAAAGCCTCAGTTTGCTACTCAGTGAGCTGTGCTACAAGAACAGTGTATTTGCCCCCAAACTCCTATGCAAGAAAATAGCTGAGTTAAGAGTCATTTAGTCAAACTGCTGGGACGGTTAAAATTTCTACTTGACAAGGAGAAAATTTTCCATGTTATTGCAAATTTTTATTGTCTTTGTGCATCAAGTCTTTCTTTACAGACTAGAGAAAATAACACACTAGTCCAGAGAATAATTTGAATATTGTGTTCATGCCAGTATTTGCAATTCCTCCATCAAACCAGGTTTCTTTAGTTACTTATAATTAGTTGCTAAATTTAACATGCCATGAAACAAAACAGTAGAACCATCACTGGTAATCACAACACATCTTCTGTTAGCCTTCATAACAGATTAAAAAAAAAAATTACATTCTATTCATTTACATCTCCCTTTTTAGGCTACCTGGAACATTTTTGAGAGGTGGACTTTGCTACAAGCTGTTTGCCCATTCTAGCATGTCGAATGTCACTGTGTGTGCTGACACAGTATTAGAGGTATAACTGACAGGTGCCTCCAGGGGTGGGTGGAGGGAGCACAGGCAAAAATTTTAACAGAACTCATCCAGGGAATTAATTATGTTGCAGAGATAGCAAGATAAGCTCTGGTGGTGGGGAGGCATGAGCATGCAGAGGTATTGCCCAGGAAAGGAAAAAGGAGTTGTTATAAATATGCCAGGTCTATAAAATGATATTTAATAGCATGTGCAGTGTGATAGCCTATGCAACAGTAATATATAAATATAACACAAGGATGACACCAGTGTTTACAGTTATGGTGTAGCACTGTTCAATTTTAAGACAATGAAGAGATGACTTTGATGATGGCAGTGGGTATCTACAACAGCCTCAGCAGCATACAGTCATGGAAGAGTTAGCAGTACCCCTCTATGGTAATGATTACTGCACCCAAATCCCTGGATTTTTCTGGTGCTAAAAGGTCTGCAAGATCCTTCTTTTGTTCCTGAGTATCCCTGTTAATAGCTTAAGACCTCAGGATGTTGCACATGATCAGAGTAATCTGTTAAAGGGCACAGCCGCCATAGCAGCTGATGCTCTTGACCTAGTGGTAACAATGCTGGCCCTCTTCTGCTGACCCCATCCTTGTCATCCTTGAGTTTTCCTAGCTGTTTAGACAACATGACTTATGGCTGTCTGGCCTTCATTCACTCCACTTTCTGGACAGATTCATCATGACTGAATCACTTGCTGAGCTGATCCAAGAGTAACAAATCACAGCATCTTCCTATTATCACAATTTCATCCGGTAGCTCTTCCCCAGGGGAGACCATTCCCCAAAACCACTCAGAAGTCAGAGATTGTCTCTGCTTTCATAATTGCTCATCCTAACCATCATATCCTAACCATGCCATTTTTGTACTTTTTGTCCTAAGTTCTACAAATCACATTAAATGAGCAAGAGAATAAATTTCTTCATGACAATATTGGCAATTGTTGTCTTAAAAATACATTGATAAGAACAGTAGAACAGAAAAAAAAATTATTCTGATAAGGACAGAAAAAATTAGCACAGCTTTGGAGAAACAAAGGATGTAGCTTAAGCAAACAGAAGTCATCTAAAATACTACAGGATGCCAGTTGAGCTTGGCAAGGCTGACAAAGAAGTTATGCAAAGCAGCAATATTGTGCTTACTCAGAATCAGGGTTGAGGAATAGGCACCTAAAAAGGACCCTGGACATTGAAGACAAACCCCAAAAAAACATATAAGGACTTCCAATGAGGGTTGCAGCTATGTAAAATGAAGTAATACACATAAATCAAGTAGGCAGGGATAGCCAATGAGTATGTCATCAGTGTGTATAATAAAAACTCACTGTTTTGAGCATTTACCCAATGCTCAGGTCACTCAGTTAGAGGAAGGATTCTCCAAGTGATCAGTACGCTGCAATAAAGAATGCTGCTTTCTAATACTCAAAATTGTGTTAGAAAGTTTTTATCTGGCTGATTTCTGTACTATCTGCTTTATAGTTAGGCCAGGACAATGATACATTAGTGTATTAGTCTTTCATCACAGATAATTCTAAATCTGTTCTTATGTTAACATAAATGAAGTTACATTAAGGTTTTATTGTGAGTCAGTGATACACTCCCCTGCTGTGAATACAGACCCCTACAGATATTGTGTTTTTTCTTCCATATTTATAAATTTTTTTTTTCTTTCTTTGATTCTTCCTGATGTAATTTGCAATTTACGAAGTATGTGTCACCTTATGAGCTATGGGACACAGCATGGACCATTTAAAGTGGGCCAAGTTTATTTTTTTGACTAAGTATTAATAGTAAATCCGATCCTACTTAAGTGATTGCAGAGTTGGGGCTGAGCAGGGCAAAGCACCTACAACAAAGTGTGTAACTCATCAGATTGGTTTTGCTAGGACAGGAGATGGTTATCATTGAAGGTTCTGAGAAAGAGGACTCGGGATGCAGGACCCCCATACCTGTCACTCCCTCAGGACACAGCTGATTGATTGAGTTCTCTGGTGCTTTTTCTCTCACCCGACTAGAACCCAGTGAGGCCAAGAGTACTTCAAGCCTGATTTCACCTACTTTTAGGTCGTGTTTTGTATGCACTTATTGATATTTTCTAACAGAAAAACTCCACCCCTATTTGAATGGAAAATATCTGCCAGATGATCTTACTAGGAGACAATACTTGAGCAACGGTTTCCCTGTACATGACTTTTCAGCATCCACATATTTGTTTTCTTGTTCTTCCAAGATTCTGGAAATTAGTATCATTCAAATCTATAATTAGTAATGATCCCTCTGTGAAGCTAAATACAATTTCTAGAAGAACAATTGCATAGCTACTGCCTAGTAAAATATATGCCATATATTGCATCTAATACATTACATCATACAATCTAATGCATTATATTATATCATATAATTTTGTACTTACATATTGTACTTACCACAATGTATTGTGTCACATATTGTATTGTAGGATATATTGTACTTAATACAATATATTGTATCTTTTTGCAGGTGTGTGTGTATAAAGACATTTGGAGTTTTTCTTGCTAGTATTTCTAATGAAACTGTAAAATAAAGAACAGTAAATTTTCCCCAAACCTTTTTTTTTTCCATCCCTTTTCTGCAGAAACTGAGTGTTTGGTCCAGGAAGAACCTGTAATTTAGCTGTTCCATGGGTCCCATCACCTCTGAGTCACATTCCCAGAGGGCCCAACAGCTTGCATGATTGACTCCCTCTATTGCCTAGCTGTCTTTTGAGTAACGTTATGTCTTCTATCCCTTATCACAAAAAACTCTTTTTAACCTGGGAAGCTGACTCTAAAAAAATTTGGTCCAAAAGAATTATCAAATTAAACATAAAATTGTTGAAAAAGGCAAGGTATCTTAACATACAGCAGAGTGGAATGTTAGGCCTATCCCAAAATATATTCTTGATTAGATTTTAAGCTGCAAATATGCTTCAAACACTTGTTAGCTTAATAAGGTACATTTGGTAGAAATAGCCATTTTTTCAGCATGAGGAATTTAAGCTTTCTTTTCTGCTTTTCAGTTACAGCATATTGTAGCCTTACTATGTTTAACTTACATTTGTGTAGAAATAGCTCCCTACAATATTAACTTCTTCTAAAATTTGCATATTGTTAAGTACATTCATTAATGTAGATATGTGCCCAATTTTCAGAGAAGACATTAGCAGATCATTAATCATTTGCGTACACTTAATCTGGTGATTGAATTTATGCCAGCCTTACCAGAATGAGCTGTCACACACATCATTAGTCATTTTTTTTTGCATTACATTGGTGACCGAGGAAGTAGAACTTCTGGGAACTATATCCAAAGCTCTGTTAGTGGTGGTGGTAAGTCTACACATCTTTTAAATACCTCCAGGGATGGTGACTCAACCACTTTCCCTGTTCTAGCCTGTTCAAGTGCCTGACCACCCTTAAGTGGAGAGAATTTTCCTGATATCCAATCTAAACATCCCCAGGTAAAACTTGAGGCCATTTCCTCTCATCCTGTCAATTGTTATGACCCCCATCTCCTACAACCTCCTTTCACGTAGTTGTAGAGAGAGATAAGTTGTACCCTGAAGCTCATTTTCTCCAGGCTGAACAACTTCAGCTTCCTTAGCTGTTCTTCGTAACTCTTGTGCTCTAGACCCTTTAATGTGCTGGCTCTTAAATCTGAATTTACTGGGTTTTTTTTAATAAAGTAATTCTATCCAGTACTTTGCCATTTACAAGACTCAATAACCTCAATAACTAAGCTGTCAATAAACTGGATAAAATCAGCATTATACCACTACTGATCCTCTTTTACTAGTTTGTAAACAGGTGTCCACCGATAATTTCAACCCTTAATCATTGAAATCTTGCCAACAAATCTTGGTATTAACAACCTATACAAGAAATTTCAATTCCTTTCCATGTATCTATATCACATAGGAAGATTTCTAGATTCTTGATATTTTCTTGAGCTTTATTCATTACTATGGAGGTAGCTTATATTAACTGCACATTTTTCTTGCAATAGTTTTACCATTCAATTATGATTATATTCTTCCTTCACATACGTCAAGCTCCATCAGTGTGATGAAATATTTTCTGCCTGGAAAAGTCATTCCAAATTTGTATACAAAAGTGCTCAGAGTATCAACTGGTAATTGTGAGGTAAATGTTTTAAGTAAATTTATTAGGTTTGTGTGGCCTGGTTTTGGTAGTGGGGGGGTTACAGAGGTGGCTTCTATGAGAAGCTGCTGGAAGCTTCTTCCATGTGCCAATCCCTGGTGGTTCCAACGATGGACATGCCGCCGGCCAAGCCTGGGCCAATTAGAAATTATGGTAATGCCTTTGTGATAGCATATTTAAGAAGAATTCAAAACAAAAAGGGGTTATGCAGTTGTAATTGCAACCAGAGAAGAGTGGAGGGAGAACATGTGAGAAGAACAAGTCTGCAAACACCAAGGTCAGTGGAGAAGGAAGGACAGGAGGTTCTCCAGGCACTGGAGCTCAGATTCCCCTGCAGCCTGTGGTGCAGCCCATGGTGCAGCAGCTGTGCCCCTGCAGCCCGTGGGGATCCACCTGCAGCCCATGGGGGAGGTGCCCATGACAGACAAGGTGGATACCTGGAGGAGGCTCTCATGGGAGACCTAGTGGAGAGAGAGCCCTTGCTCCCAGGCTGCAGTAGCCTGTCCTTGGAGGACTGCACTCCATGGAAGAGTGACCCACACTGCAGCAGTTTGAGGGGGACTGGTGCCCATGGGATGGACTCACATTATGACAGTTCACAGGGAACTGTTGCCCCTGAGATGGAACCACATTGGAGAAGTTGGTGGAAAACTGTCTCCCATGGGAGAGACCCCATGGTGCAGCAGGGGAACAACTCCTCTCCCTGAGCAGTGGGAGAAGCCTCAGGTGAGGCTGAATTGAATGTTCAGATGAACTGAACAAAACTGAAATATTTGAGTCAATTTCCTTTAATGGAACCGTTTTCCTTAAAAATCTGTTTTACTTAAATAGTTTTCCTTAAGAGTTGTTTTTCTGCTCATACACAAAGTGACATTACACACATTTATGAATAATAATAATGTCTTACGTTTCACAGTGTTTTATCAGGAAATACTGATTAATCAACCAAAGAGAAACTACTCATTCTGTTTTGCATTATATTATGATGTTGGCATGCAGCTGACAGCTAGTTGGAGAGATAGACAGAATATTTAAATATCAAATACATTTCTTCAGCCTAGTCAGAAAAGTTGCCCTGCAATAAGAAGTATTTCCCAGGCTGAAAGAAGTCAGTCAAATGATTGACAAGTAAATTTGGTGAAAATTTGCCAGGCAGAGAGTATTTTATTTGGAATCAGCGTGATCAAATACCTACACAAAGTTA
The DNA here is from genome assembly GCA_024734555.1 of Trochalopteron elliotii. Lineage (NCBI taxonomy): Eukaryota > Metazoa > Chordata > Aves > Passeriformes > Leiothrichidae > Trochalopteron > Trochalopteron elliotii. The sequence continues at coordinate 52,505 of JANPWX010018493.1, read as the reverse complement.
ACACAGAACCATGAAGAATCATTGAAACTATACAAACTAAAATTTATTCCAGTGCATAATTTCTTGGAAAAGCTTGTTGCACAAATGTATTTGCCACAGTACCGGAAATAGAGTGTGCATCAAATTGTTACCAGAAAATCTGCATTTTTTCTGATCTTCTTGGGCATTTACTTTGTTATTGTTGTTATTGTTGTTGGTTTTTTTCCAGAAACCTCAAAATAAATGTGGAAGAATTCATTCAGGCAAATTGGAAACACAGAACAAGATGAGCAAAACAGAAGCCTAAAAATTATGGAAAATGAGAAGGATAGTTTAATGGTGACATTGTTTGATGGTCATCATAGTGGTGATGCTAGATTGATGGCTGGACTTGATGATCTCAAAAGTCTTTTCCAATCTCAATGATAATATGATTCTATAAGATAGGAATATATGATCTGAACTTTACAATGAAAGTGAAGGAAAAAAGTACAGAGAGTAATAAAATGTGCTAATAGAAAATAAAAAAGTAATGGAGTAAACCTGTACTCGTACTGCCCAAGGATACATTTTTCCTCCTATTAGCCTGTGAGTTAAATCAATAAGAAAATTCTTTTTCAGACTTTCCATTTTATTTTATGTTGTCCAGTCATTACACCCTGCAAAGATGAAAAATATTATCACTGTTCAGAAAGGCTACCAGTTGCTCCTTTGGCCAGAATGTAACTAACTAAAAGAAACCTGAAGACTGGTTTTCAGTACTTTCTTTTTCTTTAACAATGAAATGACAGTGCTTTAGCCTCCTCCTTTGGAAGAAGATCTTGGAAAGAGTTGTTTATTAACTGAATCTCCCTATTATACCCAGCCACATGTTTTCACAAGTCTCAAAGGATCCAGTATCTTTGAGACTTCTGTTCCTCTTGGATTGGGATGGCATTAGACAGTAATGTAAAAAGTCAATAGAAGGAGGTGAGAAAGAAGGCTGCAGATAAACAGAGAGGCATAATGGCCAAATATCTCCATTTCTCTCCAGGAAAATTCCCTAAATTAACTACATGGAGCAATACTTAAAATTTTTCTATCCCCCTATGCCTCCTTGCTCTACTTTGTAGAGAAATGTAGAGGCCAAAAACTATTGAATAGCTACCTTTGTCTGTAAGGATCACAAGCCTTTCTTTTCTCTCTGTACAAAGTGCAAAGATCCTTTCACACGAAACCAGCACACGCTCTGTTTCCATAGGTCTTCTTCCATTGCACATGCAGTGCAGAGCATGAACTCATAGCACAAATACTTCCTTTTCAATTTCTTACTTGCTTAGAGAGATAACTAAACAGAAACTTCCCCTAACAAGAATATCAGCTGAAAAATAAATTAGATAATTAGGTCAAAGTAGCTCATCATATTTGCTGTGTATTCTAGCTTGTTGCTTGTTTTTCTTCCCTTCCATAGCCAATACCTTTTGTCTTATATAACAAGCTATTATTATTAGGCTAACTTCTCTCAAAAGTCTGACTCAGCTATTAATACTGAAGATAAAGGAGCACTTACTGCTGGCTTTCAGATGGGTTTTAAGTCATTCTGTTCCCACTGAGTCAGGAGCTCTTTGCCAAGAGCTTTTGAAATCCTCCACGTCTGCCATTTGAACTCGTGCCTTTTTCACAATAGTAAGCAGCACATTCAGACCCTCAGTATGTACACCCACACACCATGCCCTGCCTGCTCACACATCAATTTACATTTACTTTGTTATTCTGCCAACCTTTCTTAATTCTACCAGTCATCCTTCCTTTCTGCAATTCAAATGAGTCATGGAATCCTGAGATCTGGTGTAGCATGAGAAGTTTTCCTACATTCTTGTTGAAAATGGTTTCCTGAGAGCCTCACTACAGGCAGTGACATTAAGTACTTTCTAAATAAGGTCTTGACAACTATTTCAGTAAATGTATCTTCACTTAGCAGTTGAAGTACCCTAGCTCCATAATGCATCCCCCAACAATATTTTTGTGTTTTAGCTCCTACCTTAATTGATAAAATGTGGCATATCCTGTTTCAGGACTGGGAGAAATGCTCTTCAACCATGTGGTCCCTTAGACTGTAAAGGTATTGGTATTTGGTATTTGGTCTGACTGAAATGGAGTTAATACGGCCACAGCAGTTCTCACAGTGCTGTGCTTTGCATTAGTAACTCGAAAGTTGTTGACGACATAGCAGTGCCCAGGCTGCTGCTGAGCAGTGCTGGCACAGCACCAGCCTCTCTTTTCACCATTAGGCTGGGATGGGCAATATCTTGGGAGGGGACAGCTGACCCAAAGTAGCGGAGAAAAATATTTCATATCAGATTATGCCTGATCAGCAATACAACAATACAAGCTAAGAGAAAGGAGGAGGAAGTGGTGGGGGCGACACTACATTTGTTGTTACAATGTTTGTCTTCCACAGCAATTGCATCCACAGAAGCTTTACTTCCCAAGAGGTGGCCAAACATTACCTGCTGATGGGAAGTCAAGAATAAATCTATTGTTTTCCTCTGCTTCCAGGTGCAGCCATTGTTTTTACTTTATTAAACTGCCTTATACCTGACCCATGTGTTTTTCCACCTTACTTTCTCCCCTCCCCCAGGCCTCCTGTGGAAGGAAGTAATAGTGCTTTGGTAAGCACCTAGCCCCCAGCCAGGGTCAACCCACCTCAAACTCTTAATTTTGCACAAAGTCTAATCACAGGCCTTCTGTGAGCATACCTAAAGGCATCTGCAATATGTTTCTGCATTGTTTCCTTCTAGACCTCTGCTTATGGCTGCAAGGTTGTACACAGGAACAGCTTTTCAGTTTGCTAAAGCTTGTTAAACTCAAATGGTCATACATTGCAGTAACAAGACACATCAATCACTACAGGATAACCCTGTCCCTTTCTTCACCTAAAGATTTCTATTAACTTCTTAGAAAAAGAACTTCATCTTGTTAAATAAATCTACTCCTATTAAATGAGAAAATAGGGGGAAAAGGACATTTTTAGAAGCACGGCAGTGATTCCACAGGGCTCAGAAATCTGTTAAACAGTTCATCCATGGGGGTTTTTAGGTTCCTGTTTCATTCAAGCAGATCAACTCTATAGATAATCAGTCTTCTGCTTCCCTTTTGCTTTCCAGAGTTGTTTGAGAATTCTCTGAAGTAACTGAAATTTAAATCTGTCTTATGCATTGTCTCAAGGAAAGTCAGGGAAGGTTTGGTAAAGCCATCTCTTAAGAAGGGAGGGGTGCAGATGGTTGAGCTGATGGAGGTGGAGGGTGGGGGTTATGAGCGCACAGCAGCATCAGGATGAATCCTTAATTTAAAATTAGTTCAAAACTAGGATTTGGATGGCTACTACTTGTCATTGCTTAAGAAAGCTTGGAGGCTGTAACTTAGTCTGGCACAGTGAAAGAAGTATGGGATTGGGAGAGATGAGAGATGGGATTCTGAAGAACTGAAGCATACATTAGGTCAGCAGTGAGTACCTGCAAGCCCACGGCCAGGGGGGGCAGGGAAGCAGCCTGCGTCACATGCCTCTGAGTCACTGCACCTCCCGGGCCAGTCCCCTGGAAAGCAGTTTACAATTACCCGGACCTAGCTTTTAGTCATCAAGACCATACAGAAGCGATGCCTGAACAGAGCCAAGGAAGCCACCTAAAGTCGAGATGCAGTCAAAGAGAAGTTATGGGAAAACAAAATCCAGATGGGGTTTGAATAACCATATCTCAGCATAAACCAATTAAATATTCAGGCCACTCTTTTTCATTCTTCTCCTTTTACCTGTGTGGTGGGAGCTAATGATATGTATGTTAGAAAAAATGCTGGAAGTAGAAGCATGTGGTAGAGGAGCAAATTTCAGCCGAGCCACATGGGAAGGCAGCTTTTGCTCTAGCTAACTACATTAGTTTTATAAGCACTTCTATGCACAGGTGATATGGATGAGTCATGTACTTCATGAACAAAAACTAATTAACTGATATGTGGACCAAAATAGAGAGAATCACTCACATCTTAACACTAGCAGACCAATGCAGCTATTAATTAAAATAATGCTCACATTTTATCATCATTTCCTACGTGATCTGAGGTTCTCTTTTCCCTGTAGCACCACTGAAGATAATGCGAACTTTGAGTCTGTACATTACAATCAGGAATAAAATATGACCACATTAATTGCAGGATGGATTTTATTTTCTGAACTAGCTTATTTCAGTAATGTCAAAAGTCAAGTTTCTGGATTCCACTATCTTATCTTGCAGATTTTACATACCTGACTTCACAGCGTGTGTTTCTTTGCATGGACGCTTTCAGAATTATATCAGTAAATTATCTGTAAGATGAAAAATTCTCTTTTGTAAATGCCAGAGTTGCTCTGTCTGTGGACTGTGCAATCTTCATTGAATTAAGGTTATTTAGTGCACAAGAAGCACATTGCAGCTTTGAAGATGATGAGGTCATCTTCTTCATGGTTCCTCCTTGGGAAAAAAATCATGCTAGAGAAGGAACTTTCTGGTGTTTGTTTTGCTAAAATGGTCCCTTCAAGACACTTACACTTGTTTCAAGTTAGGGAAAACCCAACATCATTTTACAACTGGATGGACCCATGTAAAGTGTTACAGTTGCACAGCAGTCAGTGTAAAGACAGATGTCTTCAGCTCCTGATCAAGGTCTTTTGAACTTCCTCAATTAGCCTTTTGCTGGCATGCTTCTGAGGGTTCACAGACCTCTCTGGTCCACGAGACATCTGCAGAAACAATAAACTGGTAGTTTAGCTAGTGGATCACAGCAAAGAGTTGGAAACTTAGGTTTTCAAATATTCCTGAACCTGACTCAGATGCTTGCATAAAGTAGTCTTTAAGCTTATTTATGCTTTAAAAGTTATTTTTCCAAATACAGAAATTATTTTTTCTTTGAAGTCAGTTGAAATCGTAAATCATCATTCTGGGCACAGGGATCAGAAAATTGTTTCCAGTATACAGGAGCAAAGATGAGATTAACATGGAATTTGACAGAGAATTCTAGTTTCACAGTAAGAGCAAAGGGCAAGTATGGGCTTCCCTTTTGGGTCAAATTTTGTCTGATACAGAAGGACACAAAATACTCTTCTTTTAAGGCATGTAATACTCCATCACTATTGAAAACATTCTGTGAACTTGCAGGGCAGAAACAACGAAGTCTACAAGCAGTACAGCATAATGGGAACTCTTGACAGTGAGATCAGCATGAATGAATGGAGAAGGCAAACTGGACTTGACTGAGGCTTTATTTTCTCTTCTTCCATGCAAATACTGTTTCTTTGAAGTAACATTAGCAAAAGCAATTCAAAGCTCAGCTATGTGTACGCAGCACTGTTATTTCTTTACAGCAACTTTAGTTGTAATAAAAAAAAGTAAGACCTTTTACCTTGATACAGAGCTTTTCATCTTCAAAGCATTCTCACAGATACATTCTAGCTAATCTGAACACCTCTTAACACAGTAAAGGTTGATTATCATCACGATTCTGACTTCAGGAGGAAGAGGGTTTAAATTACTTATATACATGAAAATATTTGATGTCTGAAGAGGGAATAAAACTCAACGGTCACTATGTCCTAATTGCCCACAACACACCTTTTCTCAGCTTTGGTTTGTTCTGTTAAGAATTATCTTCTAATACAGAGACTGTTTTCCATATTTATCCAAAGAATATACTATATTTGCATTTAAAGTGTTTCTTACACGAACAATAATGTTTCTGTCCATTTGATCAAGGTTTCCAAGCTCTGTAAGTCCTATGACCAAAACTGTTAGAACAGTTGTGGGGGACTTAAATTGCCAGGCATCCCAGACTTCTAAGGACTTTCACATTTTTCAGGTATTGACTACACATAGACTTCCACAAAAATTCCCTTGAGACATACAAAATTACTTTACATTTAAGTTTGAAAGGTATTCATCTGATATATAAAATACCTATTTTCATCTAAAGGCTCTTTTGTATTTTTTGAATGGTGTAAGGTGCAAATGAGACTTAATTTTTACACATTATTTTAACTTCAGCTTAAGGAAACACTGCCATGAGACAAAGCCAACAGAAATACTAAGAAATCAAACCAGAGAGATTCCAAGTAATTTCCCATTTGTTTTCTTTTTGAAAAAATGAAACATCATTTTACTGTTCCTTTTTATTCAGATAAATGAATTTACAGTTCATCATTTAGAATATGAAGTACAAAGTGCAATCTCTGGGAAAATACAAAGCTATCACTTTAAGGTGTGCTTTTCTGTAATGTCATAAATGAAATTGTGAACTGAAATTGCAGCCTCTCTAGTAATCCTGTAACAAGTGTCTTTTTAATAGTTTATGTTCATTGTGTTTTCCTGAACATTTTGGTTTTGTTGGGATGGTGTTCAATTACCTCCAGTCTGAAATGACTGCTGTAGAAATCTGACTACTCACAATGATAAGGCTAGTGTTAGAGATTTCTAGATTAGAGTTTCCTAATGAACAGTCACTGAACTTTAGGATTCGACCTCTCGATGCTATAAAAGAATTTTAATTTTAAGCTATTCAAAACTGAAATATCAAAAGCATATGGTGTACAGAAATGAAAGCATTTAAAATGTTCATTTCACAAAGCACTGTTTCTTACCGGTGACTAATCAGTTAAATAATTTTGAAGGCTTAAATACAGGTATGCCTTAATCTAGGTTATAAGTAATGCGAACTCACTAACTGTTGGTAAGTACCTGACTTGAAGAAGTGTAAAATTTCATACTGATACAGGTTTTCCTTCTAGTAAACTGCTAAACAGAAATTCACATGGTATCAAACATGAAAAAGTACTTCAAGTGTGCAGTTTTTTAGCTCATTTTCTGATTCTAAGCTGTCCATCATTGTCTGGACTGTGCCAAAACAGTTGCTCCAGCCGGCCATCATCAGAAACTCCATCTAACGAAGCCTCTTTTGAGCTTCCAGCTCAACATTTCTCTATGTCATTAACAATCATTATATAATGAAATAAATAATGAATAATATGGATATATGGGGGAGCATTATGCAGGGCAATACTCCTACAAAACACACAAAGCCTCAGAGAATCCAAGGTATGAAGTTGGGCTTTTAAAGAAGAGTAAGAACCAACTTTTAGCTTCCAGTCCCTGAGAGTGCAAATAGTGAATACTTTCAGACTATTTAAGCAACACAAACTCTCATATTCAAAAAGCAAATGTATGGCATGTAATTGTGGTCAAAAATGAATACTGCAACACAACTGACACAGCTTTTTATAAGCAATTCAGCAGAGGAGAATTGTAGGATCAAACAGAAAGAATTGCTAAGAATTATCCATTAAAAGATTATGTACACTAAAAGCAGAACACATGCCTTCAACAGAACAACACATGGTAAATTTCAGTTGTATTGTGGTATTATGGCTATGCACAGAAGCCATAAAAGAAGTTAGCTTCAACTTCACCTGAAAAACCGTAACTTCAACTGAAGAAGATAACATATACCATCCCTCATGTCCTTCTCTCTCTTCTATATCATGATTTTCCAAAGTAAATTTCTTACCAGTATGCTCTTCATTTTGACCTGCAGTAAGAAGGTTTCAGCCTTGGTGACAAACATCCCGGCGATGCACGAAGATCGCTAGCACACACTGAAGACAGTGTATATATATATATTAAAAAAGTGTTTAAAAAGTGTTTAAAGCTGCACAGAGAGCACATTCCAGCTGAAGCACGAGTTCAGCGCCAGCTGCTACTGCCTTAGGTTATTGGGAATATCTGTTTCTTTTGGTATACAAAGAACTGCCTCAAGATCTTAGCAATTAAAATGTAGGACATATATCCAGTGACAAATCTGAGCCTGCATTTACTAGCAGATGTGTGACAGTTGTTTACAGGCAGGTAGCACTGAGTAGTATGTGAGAATGGCATGTCTGGGTGGCCAAGGGGTCTCCAGTAGATAAAGTCGCTTTAAAGAAAATACGTCAAACACTTTTACAAGCAAGTACTTCAGATTAACAAGATAGTGGGTGTTTTTGAAACCTATATGTTTTATAAAAATATATATTAGATTTGCAACTACTTATAGAAATAAAATGCATAAATATATAAAAACTATTAATGTGTCTCAAAATATAGGATTATGGTACAGTAAAACAAATGTTTCTCCTAAAGGTATGGACTTGTAGCAACAAGAAAAGTATCACAGATAGGAAAATTTTAATTATTAATATATAAGATAAGTGTTTATCTTTTGCTATCACTTGAAGCTCTATTTAGCTTGGAGAGCTAAACACATGTAAAATTTCTGTGTATGCATACTTCAAAAAGAACTATTTTTCTTTTTGTAAAACGTGCTCCAGTTTGTTCTCAGAAATATTTTTGGATATTGAAAATACAACCCCTAATTTGGAGCACATTAAAACCCTAAATTAATTGGATTTTTTTTTTATTTAAAACAAACTTCTTCTACTTAGTTAAAAATATTCTATTCGGAATTTTCACATAGGTTAGTGCTAGAATTTTGGTCTTATTTTGCTGTTTCTGGCACTCCAGGGCTAATTAGCACTTTTTCGCTTCAAGTCAGCGTTTTATAGGATGCTTCATGGATTTTGTGGTGCAGTTTAGCTTCACCTCTGTTGGTAAATTCAAGGACTTGAATGGGCGGAAAGTCAAATAAACCGCTGTGTTTCCAGGAATATGAAAAGCTGGTCTGACTGAAGTATAGACCCTCTAAAAGTTAAGGTTTCAGAGAGACCGAGCCAGGGCTTGGCAATCTGAGCACACAGTTCCACCTTTAGGTCGACGCATTGTATCAATCACACCCACCGCAGCACCACCCCGGCTCCACGCAGCGGAGGCTCCCAGAGTAGCAGGGGAGCGCGCAGGTCGGAAGGATTAAGAAGCAAGCAAGGCGGGCGCCGTGTTGGCGAATCAAGCGGCATTAAGCACGGACGGCAGGGCTCTCATTCACCTCACGGTCCGCTATTCCCGAGCCGGCCGCGCTCCCCGGCCGCTCCGAGGCTCCGTCCCGGCACTCCCGACCCGCGGCGCCCGCGGCCCACAGCGCGGACGGGTGCTGCCCGATCGT
>JANPWX010018493.1:0-43077 GCA_024734555.1 Trochalopteron elliotii | reverse complement strand
TTTAATCCAGAGAAATCTCCTTTTCTGGATATCTGACCTGTATGCAGCGTGTTGGATTTCTCAGTGACAGGGGTCATGGGTCTGTAGCCGTGGGCTCTGTTTTTAAACGTGCACAGATCTCTAAGCTTTGGCAGAAGTCAGCGGTGCAAAACTTCCTCTCTTAAGACTTGTCGCCGTTCAGAGCGGTGATGGCACCAGGGGCGAGCAGGCTGGTGGTCAGGCTGAAATTTGAGTTTTCACAAACTATGCATTATTTTTCTGTGGTGAAGTAGAAAAATCCCAATCGTTTTGGTGCGTAGAAAACAGTTACAACCTGTCTTCAGTGTACAGATTTATTCTCTTAAGTGTAAATTATATGCAGCTCGATTTTTATCTCCTTTTAAGCAAAATTATTTGTAAAGCCGTCCTCACCCCTTTCTCAGTATCCGCAAAACAAAAGAGAGGAATACAGAAGGGTTTGTTGGTTGGTCGGTTGTCAAAAAGACCTGTAGATGATAATGATATGTACTAGTGTTTAGGATCCACAAATGAACAGGTGTAGGCTATTACTGCACTGCTACGTCTATGGCTTAAACCTACTATGGAGAAGTTCACCAGACACCAGGTGTGATTGTTACTTGGACTTCCACAGAGAAATGGCTTTTATTTTTGTAGTTACTGGTGTGATAACTTTTTGTTAGGTTTCACTTCTATTGCTCTTCATCCGAATGTTTGAGACACTCTAATATAGTGCCATATTACTTCATATTTAATTCCAGATAACCTTTGATACAGCCTCTGTTATTTTACAACTTATATCCTTTGTGTCCCTTTGTAGAATGCAAAGTCTGGAATGGAGAATGCAGGCTTACATCTTTCTATTCTCGAGGTCATTCCTAGGTGTGAGGTCAGACTTCTGGCTTTTGAGGGAAGGTGAAACTGTTCTTCCTTGGTCACATCCTCTCTGTCTTCCCATACTTTCAGCACTTGGGCTGGTAGGTGGGAATAGAACTCAGCTCTCCTGATGGGATTGTTGTGGTTCAGACATGGCGCTCTCCAATTCAGGAGAAACCACTCAGAACCATACATCTCCCCACCCCCTGCAGCAGAATGAGAGCAAAGTTGGAGGCACAAAAGATGAAGATCATGGGTTGAGATACGAACAATTTGCTGGAAACAACAATGAGATCAGAAAACAGACCGTAACAGCAACTCTATAATCGAGAGGTGAGCAACTCACCGCTATGCAGAGCCCAAAAATGCCCAATTGTCGTGCTACCCTGACTCAGGGCCCCTTCCCCTGTTTCTGGAGGATGATACAAAGTCATATGGAATAAGCTCTGGATCCTAGTCATGGCCCTCCCAGGCTACTGCAAAAATTAATCCTGCCCTGGCCAGAACAAGGATGTAAGGTATCTCTCCCACTGAGCCTAAGGCATCTGCATTTTGATAATTCACTAGAAGGTTTGGAAAGCAGAATTTAGTATAGAATCAGATTTTTGTTGCTGGTTCCCAGATACAGATAGTAGTTCTGGAGATAATGTAGACTGGAGGAAAAATAATTGTCAAGCAAAATTAATTTTACGATTAGAGCTGCCAGCTCGAAGTTGACCTTACAGGATTGGAAAAGCAGCTACTTCAAAAATCTCTACTGGCCTAACTTCCCTTCCACTGAATTAGCTCTCTGGTGAATTATAAGTGAGCCCAGCATGTCTCTAGCCAGTGTTGCCTCAGGTGGCCTGGTCCAGACTGCCACGGAGGAAAGTTTGCAGTGGGTAAGAAGGCAGAACAAACTCAACCTAGTCTAGGTCTTCTGTACTTCAGGTTCTGAACCCTGAGAGCTGTGAGTATTTTGCAAGCTCATTGCAGTCTGCCATTTCTGACAGCATAGCTGTTGGTGTAAAAGCCTGTGCAGGAACTGAACAGTGCAGCCAAAGCACGTATTGATGCCACTGCAGCAGCAGGGTTATGGAGCCTGGGAACAAATTTGAGAGCAAGCACAGCAGGCCTATGCTGCCGCTGGCTAGGCCTGCTGCTTTCTGTACAAGGAACAGTTTGTTATTTTGATGGATCTGTGTGTTTATAATAACCTTAAAGCATTGCAGTTTCAAAATAACTTTTATGTCATGCAGCTGCTCTCTCCAGCATTGCACTTTTCCTCAGTTCCCAACAACTTTCACTTTACTAGATGTAAAAGTTCAGTTCCCTTTTGAATCCTAAGTCATAGGGCACTCGTAAAACAGGTGTTATACCCAACTAAAACTAGTAAAGTTGCTGAAGGAACTTTTTTTTTTCCCTAGATTGAAAAAAATAGAAAAGGTGTCATTTTGGTCCTGTTTTCTGTTAATGTAGCAATCAATCATCAGTGTTTACTGAATGTGTCCATGAACAGTGTTAAAGATAGTCTTTTGTTGATTTTGAGTTTTTCCTTGAGTGATTGCTCCTCTTGCATACCTTCCACGATTCTTAAGGCAGTTTATTATTTATCCTAAAGTGTATGTAGTTTTCAGGATTTTCATGAGCAATCCAAGTCAGAACCTTTGTGATAGCTAAGCAACATGAGTAACATGGGGACAGACCCATCAATACTGCTGCAAACAATGATCTAGGTCTTCCCTAAGGCTTGTACTTTTATTCAGGGTCAGATATATGGGTTAGTACTGCTATTTTCCTTAGCACTTTTTCTCATGCTCCACAGGGTGGGTAGCAGAAGAAAGTAGGAGATGGGTTAAAACTATCTCATCATATCAGCGTTTACACCACTGGGCATAGAAGGCTTTGTTAGAGAAGTGTTTATAAGTAACAAAGACCACAGAGCCTCTGCTTTGTGAAAAGAAGTGCTTAATGAGCCAGCTAATACAGTGGTTGAACAGATGGGGTCTCTACGAATGTGAAAGTAAGAAAAAGCTAGAGTAAGAGGCAGCTCTGTGTGTTCTGGAAGGAGGGTGTTGTATGTTGAAGTCTGAAGGTTTTACTTGGGAGGTTTTCAGTCTTTGTGGTAATAAGTTATGTCAGAATGGTTCGTATTTTGTTCCTCCCTGATAAGCTAATCAGTCATGATATGTATTCAACTTGATACAAACTTTGCAACAACTAGTCACATTGAAGAAAAAGGAGAAGCACTCATTTTCTCTATGTGTGATAAATGGTGACATCACTTCTAAATACCAAGTTTTCACTTATGAAAAGCTCGACTGTAACTGTTCCGTTTGGAGAGTTACAAGTGTTCTGAACTCAAGAAAAGGCTTGACTTGATTGAAAATCTAATTATCCCTAGAGAGACATAGACGAAGTTACTTTTCAATTATGAACTAGAAACAAGAAAAATCATATGCATTTTTCTTAGCTGGAATATGCAATCACAGGCAAATCAAAACACAGCAGGGATTTTAGTTGGGAAATCTTTGATTTGTCAAGTCAAAACTAAAGACTGATTTTTTTCCAAAACTGTTTTTGGAAAACAGAACTTTGTTTTGGAGGTATAATACCATATAGAAATACCTGTGTCCTGGTTACAGCTATAGTAAAGTTAGTTTCTCCTCAGTAGCTGTTCCAGTGCTGTGTTTTGGATTCAGAATGAGAATGGTCTTGATAACACTGATGTTTTGGGTTTTGCTGAGTCATGTTAATCCTAAATCAAGGACTTCTTTTTTTCCCTGTCTCATGCTCTGCCAGAGAGGGAGTGGAGGGGGGATGCAAACAAAACTGAGAGGGAGCATAGCTGGGACAGGTGACCTAAACTGATTGAAGGGATATTCCACACCATGGGATGCCATGCCCACTCTATAAACTGAGGGAGTTACCCATAAGGGCGTCTGGGTTTGAGAATGGGAGTCTGGCATTAGTCAGTGGGTGCAGAGCAGTTGTATTGTGCCTCGCTAGTTTTTTCCCTTTTTTATCATTATTACTGTTTATTACAATTATCCTTTTTACCATATTTATTTTATTTTCAGTTATTAAACTTTTCTTATATCAGTATACAACTTTTACTTTGACTCCATTCCCCATTCCAGCAGAGTGCAGGAGGAAAGAAGGGAGGTTTGAGCAAGTAGCTGTGTAATGCTTAACTTCCAGCTGGGCTTAAAACCATGACAGCCTGATACTCAGTATGGTGGTTATATGTAATACTTCCTGTCCATATAAACGAGAAACCTTTTTTTAAATGGGCTTTCTACATGTATTTCTCAGTCATTACAGGCGTTCCCAAATAGCAGTCTTAATTTTTATATTGGAAATAAGTGTTTAATGGCACATCTTTGTGCACTTTTTCATATCTTTTTTTTTTTTAATTTGGTATTTTAAAGAGAAGAATCATGGGGTAAGAAATTTGCAAGCTAAATACAGTTGTTTAAAATCAGGTATTTGAAATTTGCATTGTGGAAAAATGTGGTGGGCATATTATGCTTTGTTGATCTGTAGTCTAGCCTCATCTTGAGAAGAAGATACTTTTTGTAGCTGCCTGGTTAGTTTTCAGGCATGCAGTTAAATGTGAATTGCAAGAAGACTAATATGTACTTTCTGTGAAAGATTGGAATTATCGGTGGAACAGGCCTGGATGATCCGGATATCTTGGAGGGAAGAACTGAAAAATATGTTGACACTCCTTATGGCAAGGTCTGTATAACCTTTTTACTTATTACTGAAACTTTTTGCCAATTTTCAAGATGTTTGTATGCTTTAAGAATTTTCAGACTGGTAAAGGAGGTGTTGGCACAACTGTTTCCAGTTGCTGTGTATCGTGGGATTCCTAGTTTGTAAAACTGAAGTATTATTGCAAAGATGATGTGCGAAGGAGACTATGCCTCTTCTCATTTGTAGATTGGATTCATTTAGAAACTCATGCTGAATTTACAGTCAAGGGATAAACCATCTCTTTCAAATTTGTAGTGGTGTGTGACCTGTATTATCTGTCAGATCGGTGCAGCTACTTCTCTGAATTGCAAAAAACTGTCCTTTTAGGTATATGAGACACCATTTTCCCTGTAACTAATGAATTATGTTTTCCATGCCAATGTAAGGTCATGCTTACAGCCAGATAATTTCAAAATTATTTGAAAATTAAGCTCTGAAACTGTTTTTGTGACCCTGGTACACCTGAACAATTCTCCTTTACATTGTTTCTGTCCTTTTCCTCAGCAGAAGGGAGTGATGGCTAGGGCTGTTGCCCTATACACAATGCTGAGTGTGTTTTGAAGGATAATTCCTGGCACAAAGCATTTATAGTGCAAACAGGCAAGACAAAGGATGAGGGAGTTTCATAGGCAGGAAATCAAGGGAGAGAGATGTTCTAGTTGTCACATGAAGCTAATAGAAGAATTGGATCTTAGGTTATCATTTTGTAGGACATGGGGAGTCTAGGTGCTTTATAATTGCTATTAGAATTATATCTTATGCAATCTACAGTGTACATACAAAAAAAATCCGGTATCTGGTAGCAAGTGCTATTTTGTGACTGAAAGCTTGCCAGAAAACTCACTGGTATGGTGTGTGATTGAAAACCGAATCCATGCCTCCACTCAAAAATGGTTTAAAATGGAGTGTAAAGACCAAGAGATGTTTGTATCCTTGCCATTCAGGAAGGAGAAGGCGGTAAGTTTTAAAGGAAGTGAAAACGTAGTCAGAAGAATGCACTTGACTTTTCTATCATCTTTCAAAATTAGTTAACAGATTGTAATAGAATGAAGGGAACTTACCTCCTCTGTTTTCTATACTCTGGTTTTCAAAAGTAGCCAGCTTTGGTCTGAAGGAGAATCCACTGGCTAAACCAAACCAGTTGCCATTGCATTCCCTGTTTCTGGAGAGTCATGGATGTTCATCGCAGCATGGATGTGTTTGGAGAGTGCTGGCAAAGCAAAAGTAATAGTATGCTTGTAGCAGATATTAACTGAAGCTTTCCTATCTAGGATGGATGGAACACTTCTCCCTCACAGGGTTCTGTTCAGATCAGAGTTAAGGGCACAGTGGCAGCAGAGCACTTGAGGGTCTGTTCTGTCACAGCACTGAGATGCCACAGGACTTGGGGGATGGAGATTCTGCAGTACAGTAAGTGGCCTACAGTGCAGTTCAGTATTCCTGAGAAGAGTAGGAGTACTTCCAGGATTGCTCCTGCACAAAGAAGTGAAAAAATCTTCATCAGCCATTCACCTTTGGTCAGTATGGAAGGCTTTTTTACTTTGTGGGGTTTTTTTACTAGTAAGTAGCTTATTCAGTGTCTTTTTTTCTGTGTTCTTCACAGAATGCAACATAAATAGCAGAAAATTAATGTTGGTGCCTTTTGTGGTTTGTGAGAGACCTTGATCAACGGACTGCCTCTGTCTCAACCTGCATATTACGCATCTAGCATAGGCTGAACTTAAAAAAGAGAACTCATGAATATTTTTCCTTGAGGGGAATGAGAATATAACTGAGATACCATGGTATGAATCCGAGCATGAATTCGAGATAATGTCCAGAGTTAAACTGGGACTGTTAATCTGACCTGCATGGAGTCAGATCACAGTCGAAAAAGAGAGCACAGCCAAACAGGAAGCTTTTATCCTTTTACCAGTAATGGCCTGTCTTCCTTCTCTCTCTCTGTAGATCTGAACTTCTGATAATCAGGCCATTGACCTGATGGTTGTTTCATGCAGATTTCCTCCTATATTAGGATCACATTAACTTCAGCAACTGAAGGCAGTTTCCAGTTCAGCAGCTGATGGGTCAGCCGTAGTGTAAGATATGCAGAGCTTGGTCCACAAGTTACAGTTGCACAAAGTGCAATGGATTTCGATGGGAGCAGAAACAAGCCTCGAATTCAATTGGTGTTATTAGGTAGATCAATATTCACTTACTTTGCTGGTGAGACTGTTTAGTATTCAGGAAGCAGGTGTTACACAACCTACCTTTCATTTTAGAACTGAATAGTTGAGAGGAGCAGCTATTGCTGAATGCAAGAGGGCAATTTTATTTTTATTTAAGTGTGCCTTGAAAGTTTAAAAGTTTACAGTTTGTTACTATTTTTTCCTAAAGGCATGTTTCGTTCTTGATTGTTCTGGAATAAAACCAAATTGGGACTTTGCTGCCATAAAGATACTTTTTCACAGAGCTGTGAAGACAGTGGAGAGACATTCTGCCTGAAAGTTAAAAAAGTAAAGGGCTTAATTTAAATAAACTTCAGAACTTTGTGGTCTTTTATTTCCCAAGAGAAACTGAGATGAAACATTGACCTGTTTAGTTCAAACAAAACTAGGAAGAATGAAAATGAATGAATGTCAAAAGGAAATTGCAAAGCATAATTACTAGAATGTGTGTCCATTTCCTTCTGTCATGTAAAAATGCAAAGCATACAATTCCATTTTACTTAAATCTTGGGGTTTAATTCTTAACTTTCTAGGCAAGGAAACTTGTCCCAAAAGATTTTTGACTGAAAATCTTTCTGGGGTAGATGATCCTTGGTACCTTTGACATTTGACAGCAGCAAAATAGAATTTTCTTTAATGAAAAGTGCTGTTTTCTTTTCTTTTAAAGGATTAATAATAGCTTACATTTCCTTCATACAGAGTCCTTGAATTGTCTTCTGCTTTGGCTTTCATGAATCCTAAGAATCATTTAACTACAAAATTTAGCATTAGGGAATGTGAGGAATGTGGAAAAGTTTAAAGGAAACTATTATGACAATTTTTTGCTTTTCTCTGTGTTGCCATTGGTCCTCCTATGATCTATCAAGTTACGTTACTAATAGTGAAAATGAAGAATAGTTTTTTAAAAAAACTAAGTAAACTTACAGCTCTTAATATTCCAGCTGTCTTTTCTCCTTTGTTCTGCTTACACCATTTTCATTACATCAAAAATTTGGTATTCTATGGAAAATAGCCTAAAACCTTTTGAGATTTTATCTCCAGATATGGAAAATATTAGTGTTCTACAGGGTAATAGATGCTGTTCCAAGCAATTTTATCTTCATCATTGAATTTTGAAGCTCCTGAAAAGCTTTGTTCAGGATATATTTTCAGTTAGATTCTCTTCCTTTCTGGATGACAGATTTTGGTTCTGAATCACCTTCCTTGGTGGGCAAGAGATCTTCCCACTGTAGAAAATTATTCTAGGGGCTCTGTGTCTTTTTCTGGCCATGAATATGTCTGGCAAACCAAGCAGAAAGTCCCACGTTTCAACTGAGTGTTTTTTGCTTGCACCAGGAAAACTGACCATGTAACACAATACTTAAGCTCCTTTTCTACCTCCCCAAAACAATGTACATTGTTTGGTTTGTAAACTGGCTCACAGGTAGAATGGAGGCTTGCAGAATCTCTGAAATGATTTTTTATCACCAGTGTTCCATGTTTATTCTGTTTTCTGTTTCAACTAGCCTCTGAGGTGAGACCAAGAGAAAAATGAATTCTCTAGACACCACATGAACAGTACTTTATGCATATTTATATTATAGGCAAAGGGGATTTATTCCAGTTGTTTGTTATTGTAATAATTTGGGGTTAATTGCCCAGAGTTCTATTCTTCTTTTCTGTTTTTGCAAAAATTAGTAATATATATCTGACTTGTATTTTGTGAAAAGAGGGAAGTATTTAAATGCATTTATGAATTTCTAATGTTTGAGAACTTTTTATTGGACCGTTTATTGAATCCTCCTTTAAAAATACAGTATTAGAGCTTTGATTTCAAATCGCTCCACTGAAAGTTTTTATTATTTTATCATCACTCCTGGCTATGACTGAGATAATAGTAGAAGGGCACAGCACTTGGAAAGAGCTTGTGGGAGAAAGAAAGCAGAATGGAAGTATACACTAGGTATGTTACATGGTTAACACATAGTTTGAAATGTCTGTTTCTAAAACTTTATGCACATACCAATAGTTGGTCCAGTCTTATTCAGTCTCTTTACCAGCAACCTGGATGACAGGATAGAATGAACCCTAAGCCAGTTTGCAGATCACACGAAACTGGGGAAGTGTCTGACACACCCTGAAGGCTTTGGTGCCACTCAGAGGGACCTTAGTCTGAAGAACTGGGCAGAGAGAAACCTGATGGGGTTTAACAAGGACAAGTTTAGAGTCCTGCACCTGGGGTGGGAATAACTCTAAGTACCAGCATAGCTGGGGGCTGACCTGCTGGGAAGCAGCTCTGTGGAGAAGAACCTGGGGTGGTGGATGACAAGTTCACCCTTTCAGTCAGTAGGGACCGTGCTGTCCTGGGGTTCAGCAGATAGGGTGTGGCCAGCAGGTCAAGGGCTGTGATTCCCCCCTCTACCTGGCCCTGATGAGACTACATCTGGAGTGCTGTGTTGAGTTCTGTGTTCCTCAGTACAAGAAAGATGAGCTACTGGAAAGAGTCTGGCAGAGCCATAGAGGTGATTTGGGATCTGGATCTCTTTCATATGGGAAGAGACTGTGGAAGCTGGGCCTTCTTAGTCCAGAGAGGAGAAGACTGAGAGGTGATCTTGTCAGTACATATAAATATTTCAAAGGTGAGTGCCCAGTGGATGATACCAGACTCTTTTCAGTGGTGTTTAGTGGCAGGATAAGCAGTAGTGGCTAAAAGCTAAAACACATTATGAGGAAGAATTTCTTTACATTGAGGATGGCAGAGCACTGAAACAGGCTGCCCAATGAGGTTATGGAGCCTCTCTTGCTGGAGACACTCAAACCACACCTGGCTGTGTCCCTGTGTAGCCTGCTCTAGGCAAGCCTGCCTTGGTAGGAAGGCTGGATTAGCAGGTCTCCATAGGTCTTTTCCAGTCCTAACAATTCTGTGATTGTGTGACCCTTATTTAATGTCTTTTAATGAACCATGATGCAGTATCTTCAATTCTTTTCTTAAACTGTCCTCTCACCATTTAGCAGTGCTCTCTTTATTCCAGGTATTTCTTTTTCTCTTCCGTTTTTCTAGAAATCATGTGCCAAAAAGATAATCAGTATATCACTTGGAAAATGTGCAGAATGCATTTTGTGGAAAATAGTGCAAAGGTGTCAGGTGTCTTGCCCACCAGACAGTACTGTTACCCAACCATCCTGAAGCCTTTTGACGTGCTAGGATGTGATAAGATAGGGAAGGAAACCCTGTCTGCAACAACTTGATTTTGAAGCCTGTGAATTTCAAGGCTGTTATGTTCTTTCTGCACTGTCAATGTATGCCAGAATTCAGTGGAGTTCTGTGATAGGAATGAATATCAAACTACCCCAAGTCTTTTGCAAATGGATATAAACTTAAATCTACCTCTTGCAATAAACTTGAATTTGTTACTTACAAAGCAAAGAGCCCAGTCTTCGACTTACTGACCTTTTTGATGGGAGGCAAGAACTTTTGCTGGAAAAAGTTGAGTTTTTAAAAATATTTTTGTAGTATTTTGGGAACTTAAGTCCCCAATTTTAATAAGTGCTTACTACTTAACACAGCAAAAGTGTGTAAACAAAACAAAATCCCAAATGCTGATTTTTGTGAACCTTCCTTGTTATGGAAAGTTGCAATGGCAAGTTGCCTTGGCCAATAGACAACAAGGCTTTTCCCCCGTGTGAAATTTCACTCTTAAAGCCATGCTTGTTTGAGAAGAGTATATGTAAGGTAAAGATGAAACACTTAAATATCAATACTTTAATATTAATAGGAGTCTTGGAAAAAAAGAAAAAGAAGTCAGAATAACTACTAAACAGTAGTTGTAAACATAAATTTTCTGGAATGTTCCCTTTTTTAAAAAAGAAGTAGTAAGTGTCTGCTAGAATTTAAACATTGGTGGTTGAGTAAGTTATGGTACTTTGGACAGCTTTCACATGAGTAATTACCAAAAAGATCTGTGCAATAGGAAGTAGAAGGTGATGTTTTTATTAGAAATGGATATCTTTTAACATGTGACTCTCATATCACTAAGTTGTCAATTGCTGCAAATTTTCAAGCATATAATAAAATCAAAAGCTGTAAAACTAAACGCTAATCGAAATCTGGCATCTAGCATAACAATTTTATTTGTTTTCTATCAAGTAGCTGGAAACAGAACATTTCTAAATGCAGATATCTGAGTCAAGACACGAACTTGTGATTGATTAGTAAATAAAACACGATTTTGTTGGTAGCTGTTTTAACAAAAAGAAAAGCTACAACATAGTGTATTTCAGATCTCTGAAGGCCAGGAGCAGAACACAGCCCATAGAGCAGTTAATTTATTGTAATAGTGGTTGATGGGTTGGAGGCTGTCTCTCATGGGCAGGATGACCCATCTACATGGCAAGGTACATGTTCCAACTGGACAACTAAAATAAAAATGTTCTGTTGTCCTGGCTGGGTGGTAGTCAGGAAGATTGTATTTTCTTGTTGTGTAGCTGTAAGAGAAGTCCCTGGGCTAAGCAACTACAACACTGCTTCTGCCACTTACGTACCAGGATTTCTCTGTTATATCACATTTCATTTCCCAAAAGCAGGACTCCTAGCAGCAGGGAAGAGTGAGTTTTTCAGAAAGCTGGGAGTGAGTGAGGGGTGGGTTGGAGGAATCCAGAACTCCTCACAACCTACTGCAAGCCCAAGTTAGAAAGAGGACAGAGAAGAGAATGGTGAGTATTATGGAAAAGCACAAATTAAATGTTTTTTATGTTGGAAGGGGGCTTTAGTAGAGAATGGCACCTATTTGGCAAAAAGAAACCCAAGAAGTTTACAGAAAAGAGTGAGTCATGTTAACCAATATGATGATAACACATGCATGCTACAATTTTTGTGTTTGAAATACTCTTTTGATATATTAGAAAGTATTACACTTTCAAACCCCAAAGTAAAGAGTTGCAATGTAAGTGTTAGTATGAACACAGAAAATTTGTGGTAATCCTTCCTGTCTCAAGTTTGATCTTCCTGTTCCAGGCTGTTTTACTAATCTGCCATATCAAATTACAGAGCTAAGGTCATGAAAACATCAGAGTACAATGCTAATCAGTATTTTCTTTCGTAAGTGTTGCACTTACTTTTAGGTAGTAGTAAAGGTTTGTAATGTGATTGTCAGATGGTAACTCATTCTTATGTGCTTGTTTTGCAGCCATCGGATGCTTTGATTTTGGGAAAGATCAAAAATGTGGACTGTGTGCTCTTAGCAAGGTAAATGAGCATTTTAAGGACTTTGTATTACGCATCTTTTAAGTTTTCTCAGAATTTTTTCTCTTTTCATTAGGTGAACTGACTTTCTGCTCTGATATCATCTTGCTCTGTGAAGTTGCTAGCACAGTGTGGCACAAGTTTGAATTTTTTTATAAGCAAATTTCATGCAGCAAGGACTGAGAGTACTAAAAATGCTGTCTAGGTCAGATTAAAAATCCAGTGGGAGATATTGCCCTAGTAAGAATGGCAAGCCTGCAAGGCCACCTGCTCTGATGACAGGTACATGTTACTGATAAACTTAAGAATTAATTCATCTGCTCACTATACTTACAGATTTCCTTTGTGAAACAGAGAACATGTGAGCTTCAGATGAACTGTGTTGCCGATACCGCTGTAAACTCATCCAAATCATTCCCTTAGATTATTGAGTCCTCTTGTTGTTACAATTAATTGCTTAGGGGGCTGCGCCCTCTGCAGTTCTCCCTCCCTATGTAATTTTTGGTGTCATTCAGACATCTTTTACTATACTTGAAGAGATTCTGGATCTGCAGATGAATGTGTGGAAATTTCACACTGGTGTTACCATGGGTGCCTAGGACCAACAGTGCTACTGGATTAAATGTAAGAATACTAACACATTTGGTGGCATTTGGGCAGAATAGACAGAGCAGGTGCTGATAACAGGGTCTGTTAGCAGGCCGGGTCAAGGTAATTAATCAGGCACAGGATCCATCCAAGGAATCTAGGCAGGAACTGTAGAAGATGAGAGGCAAGGCCGTAGCACGTGTCTAAAGCCCATCGCTCTCTGGAGACAAACTACAGCATAGGTCTGAAGGCTGTGAGTCAGACCCAGTTGGGGACTGGCACCCTGTGACATGGCTCAGGCCAGGAGTGAAGACTGGGGCCTGAGCTTGGAGGCAGGAGCACCCAGGCTCACAGGCTTCAGGAGATTCTGTGGAGGCCCAGGGTGAGACTGGCCAGGGCACTTAGGGCCCAGTGGTTCACTCACGGCCCTGATTCTTTTTATTTCAATGTTCTTCCATTAAAGCTGCTGACTGCTAACCATCTCTGCAACTACCCTTGTGTCTGTGGTTTTACTTTTCTTGTCTTCATGGACTTTGCTCATGCATTTTACTACGCTTGGACAACATTTTTCTTATTTTCTCAAATGAGCTACTGAGTCAAGTTCTCATAGCTGAGAGACTTCACACTAGATCTTGGACCACAGATGTCTGAACAGCTTGGCTGTGGTTTACCTTCTCCCTGTGAGTTTACTTTTAGGGCTAAGGTACCTGCAAATTTTTCTTTTGTGTTTTGGCTAATGAATCAGATTGGAGGAAAAAAGGCATGTGTATTATATAAAAAGATTATATGAAAAGATTATGACAGCAACTGCAATAAAGTAATAAATCTATGTGCCTAGTAGCTTATCAGAAATGCTAATGACAATATGGGAATCCTGACTGACAGTGCGTGATCATGTTGTCTGCAGGTCCTGAATGATCAAATTGTCAGGACTTTTTGGCCTCTGAAAAACGTCAGTTGATAAATTAAATTACTTCTTTTCTCTTACATGGTTGAAAATATTTTTCTAATGTGTTTAATCATGTAAGTGAGGTGCTTCTGTAGCAAAGCTAGAGGTAGCACAAAAGTTTGTGCTTATAAGACCAAGTATTTCCTGTCTTGGTGAAAAAGAACGCTGCAGCAGTGTGAAGTCATTCTTTTAATTTATGAAAGCTGTCAGATCGCTTAAAGATCAGTGAGAAAAATGAGATGATTCTCCTGTTTTCTTTGGAAAGATGACAGATTGGAGCACAGTATTCTGTGATGTGCCACTCTTTGTGTGGGAGAATACAAGCAATGTTTCTGGGCAGGTTGTTCTTTCTTCAGCAGAAAATTTTTGGAGGTGTATATAAATCTTAAAAACTCCCTGTAGTGTGAGGAAAAGGGATTTCAGAATCTATGGAACTGACTTAGAAGATTCAGAGAAAAATGGTTATTTTAATCTTGAAGCTGCTGAGGTATATTTGAATTGTATTTTTAAGATTCTTTTCATTACAGTCTTGAACTTAAAATTTTGCATTTAAAAAGAAAATTATACCAGTGCTTCTTAAATTGAATTCCAAGAGCAGGTCAATACATTTAGGAAAACAAAATACACCGGTGGTAGCTGAAATGGTCAGTTCCACTTCCAGTATTGTTAGGGGAAATATGTTTCCTGAAATTCTCCTTATTTGGGAGAAGGAAGGCAATTTCAGTCTGATTTGTTTTACTCTCTTGCTTCATGTATCATTGCAGACATGGAAGGCATCATACAATTATGCCATCAAACGTCAATTACCGTGCCAATATTTGGGCATTAAAAGAAGAAAATTGTTCCCATGTGTTAGTGACTACTGCCTGTGGTTCATTACGAGAGGAAATACAACCTGGTGATCTTGTCATAATTGACCAGTTCATTGACAGGTGAGTAAGAAGGAGAAAAAGGAGGACAAATGGGGTTAAACCATATAATAATATATTCACGTTACATTAAGTTTTTGTAAAATAAGATGATAGCTTCAGTTCTTCTGTCAAAAAGTGAGATTCATACAAGAAAATATGATAGGAAGTGGGAATGCAATTATGAGAAGTTCCATTCTAACAGACACAGAAGTACCAGACTTTGAAGAATGGTCATAAATGACCTAAACTATGGCTCTGTCGGAAGAGTGTTCAGAAGTAAAAGAAATCTTCTATTCTCAGATGTGGGAGAGAAACATGAATAAGATCACAGGCCATTCCAAGCTTTACGAAAAATCTGAAATGAAATGGAGAGATACAAGAAAGCATAGTTAGAGTCAGCTAGGAAAGTATATAATCATAATAACGACATAATGACATAATAATGAGGTCCTGCACAGGAGAGATAAATGCAACACAGTAGCAAAAGAGAGGTGGTTATTTTAAAACAAGAAGAGATGCTTGCATATTAAGAATCATAAGGAAGTAAATGTGTTTCCAAAGTCTCTGTACGGTAGCCAGTCCTATTCTCCTTGATTATTTGACTAGAAAAGTTCAAGCAAAGCTGGGGGCAAAATAAAGCTACATTTAAAGATCACCAGCAACACCAGTATTTCAAAGATCTGGTTGCACATTTTAAAGGTAAATTTACTTTTAGTATTTGGGGATGTATTATATCATGAAGTCTTATATGGGTATTCCACCTAATTTGAAACACTTAAAATGGCTTATGCAGCTTCTTTGGGCATTCGTGGTGCTGCTGGTAATATTTCATTGCCAGCTGAATAGGTAAATCGAGATTTGTTCCCTGCACTGCAGTGCTATTCAAGTTTTGACTGACTGATTTTCCTTTTGCATATGTAATTGAAATGCTTTTTTTCATGTGAGAGTGGGTTTTAGATGCAGTGTATCTAAATTACTAAGTACCATGCAGGGGCAAGCCCCATATAAAATGCTTCCTGTTATACTAGAGTTGATTTATGGGTGAATATCAGCTATATTGCTGATAATGTTCTTTTTTTTTAGTATTGATACTGATTTATATAGGAAAGACTTGGGGACACGGTTTGAATGATTGTGACTCAAACACCAGTTATTTTGACTGCATTATCACCTGGCAGACTTCTGAGTAAGTGATGGGAGCCTCTGGTTGCCATTGGTGAACCACACCTGGAGTACTGTATCCAGTTCTGGGCTCCATAGTGCAATTTGGACATGCACATAGTAGAGAGAGGCCAACAGTGGAGTGTGAAGATGTGCAAGGACTGGAGCATCTCTTCTAAGAGGAGAAGCTGAGACAGTGGGACTGTTCAGCCTGGAGAAGACTAGACTCAAGGGGAATATTATTGATCTGTAGAAATACCTGAAGGGAGGATGCATAGAAGAAGCCATGCTCTGTCCAGCAGCACCTAGGATCAGAGGCAGTAGGAGCAGACTGAAACACTGAGGGTTCCTTCTGAGCATCAGTGAACACTTTTTACCGAAGGTGACTGAGTAGTGGCACAGGTTTCCCAGAGAGGTGGCACAGTCTCCGTCCTTGGAGATACTCAAAGCCATCACAGTGTGGACCTGGACAGCCCATTCCAGGTGAACCTCCAGGTGACCTCCAGAGGCCAGTTCTACCTACCAACTGTTCTGTGATCTGTGTTTTCATTTGGAGTTTATTCAGATGTCCACCAGTAGTAATGTGTAGCCTGTTTATGAACAATGTTTCGTTTGGGCAAGTAAGTTTTCATTTTGATGTAGGTAAGTGGAAACTTGTTGTGACTTGTTTAATGGCATCAGGAAACCAAAAAACTTCTCAGAAAAGCATGTGAAAATGTTTCAGTGTGGAAAATCATATGTCATATGAATTTAAAAATCATCTCAAACTTGCAGTTTAATTCAGAAAACTGATACATTGTAATAGTCTGTCTCTGTTGACAGCTGAATTCCTGTGTCAAGTCTTTTTCTCATCATGTTCTGCACCAGGGAATGTTAAGACTGCCAGGTCTTTGGAGATAGGGTCTGCATTAGCCCTTCACAGTCTAAGAGTGATTGCATTTTATAAGTCATTATGCCAACACTACTGGTGGGATGATGTTTTCATGGAACATATTATTTTAATTATCCCCCAAAGTCTGAAAAGATGGAATTTTTCTGAAATCCCTTCTAATGAAAGATCGGGGTAATGCAAACAGTGTCAATAGTCTTTGAAAGAAGGTACTGGTTAAATTTGCAAAAACAGTCAGTTATTTTTCTTGAAAGATATTCTGGCTTCTGTATAGTGCCAGTTAGTACATAGGAAAGAAGTTGTGTTCTGGGTGGCAAGGATTTACTCAGGCCACCATTAAAATCAGTGCCTTCTGGTGTCCAGGTGCTTTTTAGTATCTAGGCTCTTTATATATATTCTCAATAGGGAGAATTCCTATACTCAATTCTCCTTACAGGTGTGAAGCAAAAAGAAGGAATAGTGAATAGGGATGGGAGAAGAGCTAGAACTGTGCAGGAAACTGTAGGCAGCAACTATAATTTGCTCTCCTTGGGCAAGTACACTGTGAAATTAATAATAGGATTGCAGTATAAGGAGTTATGTAGGACTTCTGCCTAGCATGGGTTTACTTACAGTGTGAAACACTGAATAGGTGTAATTAGAACTACATAAGATTTCCAAACTTTTGAGAGCCTAATTCTGCAGGTCATTACCACACCTAGTGTTTGATTCCATATATGGTCTCTGCTTGCTTTATGCTTATTATTTTGTGTATTTAAACAATAAAGGTACCATTAATTAAATAAATACAAAAATACATATATTGTTCTCCATGCTTCCAAATCCCAAAATAACTACTTGCTACTATAGGCTGCAAAAGTTGTTCTTAAAAAGATACTTCAAAAATCTAGGATAATTTTTTTTCTGCCTTTGACTCCTATTAGTTAATCACAGTACTGTTAGTCAGTTGACTACATCAGACTAATTAGGTGCTTTTGAATACTTCCTGTTTGGTTTGCTGCTCATATTTACTAGGAAGAGAAGAGCAAGACAGTAACTACTTACTTGAATGACTGAGCTCACTTGCAGAGATGCAGAAAATAGGTTCCTGTAACAGCTGCCAGTTTTAGTGTCTGTTCTCTGTGCCATAAGCACAACTACAATTACTGCAGTATTGTTACACCCTGTAAATTTTTTTGTAGAAGTTTCTTTCAGTGTCCCTGAAGATGCAGAGCATACCGAGGCTGCTTTTTATATGCTTATGCCACTCTGAATTTACATTTTGTTCTTTAATTACCAGTAGTTTGATAATTCAGCAGTACTGGAAGAAGGAGGAAGGTGATGATGGGAGTGGTAGAGGGCTGTTTTTCACAGATGTAAATGATTAGTTGTTCATTTATTTGAGTTGTATTTTGCTTCCTAGAATCAGTCATGGTCAGAATTGTCAGAAAATCCTTTGTTACTGTGTTAAAATCAAAATTAAGGCGCAAAAGCCACCTTACTGTTGGATTAAAAGTGTGGCTGTTGCTGCAGGTACAGGGGTTTAGTGGGATTTAATTTCCAGGTGGGTTTAAACTACAACAGATGCAGAAGAGAAATTACTTGGGTGCGAACACATGTCGTCCATTGCTCAGAGCAGTCGTACTGTTGTTACTTAGTCCCGTGCAGTTTGTACGAATGGTGCTAAACGTAGTGGGATTTCTTTATGAGGCCGTGTAGTGATGTGGCCATTCTCTTCAAAGAACACAGGGTATCTGAAAGTCAGATATTAATATTTATGCATATTAGACTTTTCCTTGGGCTTTTCTGACTGAAAGTGCCTAACAAGATCTGAAATACTGTAATGCAGGGAATGGATTGTGGCTTTTACCATTTCCTTCAACTCTTCCTCCAACTCCAATTCATTAGCAGACAAAACAGAAAAGTGTGAAAAATCACATATATTCTATTTGCAATTTTTCAGTATCCCATAAAGAAAAAAATAATTTTAGTGTTTCAACTATTTAAACAGCTCTATCCCATTTTCCAGATGTTTTTAATTTGTCCATCTCTTTCCTATTTTATAATCTCATTCTTAAGGCTACCCTAGTGATGCATTTTTTTGTCAAAACCTCCTCTGATGTATAACTTATATTTAAAATCTTCTTTTAAATATTTCCTAGTGACTGTATTGGGGAGCTGTTACAAAAAGTATTACCAGCAGATACTTTGTATTTCAACTGTGAATTGAATTTGCTATTGTCTTTATTTTCTTCTGTAAAGCATGTGACACACTGCAGGGAAGAAGGCAGTGTCTGAGAACATTGTTCCAGACAATTTGCACCATCCAATTGGATGGCTTAGCTTGAGGCAGTGCATGTGAGGGTCAGGTGGTAGTGGGTAGCAGTTCCATGTATTCCAAAATGGCATGGTGGATGATAATTTCAACATGTTTGACTATTTCCATCCATTGAAAGAAGAGAGAAAGAGGATTCTTCTACTTGGACTGCATGTGTGTGTGATCTTTCTCAGAACATGAAGACATCCTGTTCCAAAGTTTTTCTTGTTGAATTCACACTTCCTTCATACTGGAAGCTGTTCCTGTAAATTCCCATTCTTTCAATGTAGGAATGCAGTTATATGAACAAGTTCTATTTTGACTAGCCTTGTGGTTATTGAGATTTTATTCCTTCCCTTTCTTAAAGCTTACTTATACTTTTTTCCAGGGGTTATGTCCCTGACTGTTAAATTAGCTGATTGTTTTGCAGTAGAATCGCATCACAATAGGGCTGTTTGTGTCATTTAGGAACAAATCAGCTTTTCACTGTCTTGGTTAACAAAAGATTTTCATAATGAATTGACAATGAACTAGTGGAGTAGCAGTTTTATACTCTTCAGCTCAATTCTCAAGTGTTTGTACAGAGGAAGAACAGGATCACAGGTGGTCCCTAATATGACACTGATTTTTATTTTTCTGCTCCAAGGGATGCTTTTATTTTTTGATTTGCATCAATGTGTTGTTTTCTCTTTCTGTTCTCTTTAAGCAAGTTTTCTGCTTTTCTAGGACAACTAAAAGACATTGTACTTTATATGATGGACAGCATTCTGCTCTCTCAGGAGTATGTCATATTCCAATGGCTGAGCCGTTCTGCACCAAAACCAGAGAGGTTAGTGAATAGTGTAATGCTACTAAGAAATGTTATTTTTATGGCACTCATTTGTGATATATTAGTCTAATTGTGCATCCTTAGAATACAGAGGCAATATGCACCTCTTTATTATGTTTCTCAGATACATCATGGTATTAAGGACTAATGTAACATTTGGAAGGCATGGGAAGTAAAAGATCTTGTGTCTGTTTTCTTAAGGGAGGTATACAGGAGAAGTCTGTTGGCAACAGATTTCCCCAGAGTCTGAATAACCAGACATAAGATCTTTATTTTAACCAGCCAAGAAAGCAACAAAGTAAACCAAGCAGTTAAGATTGGAAATTAGCCGCATTTTTTTTCTGCATAAAGCTGCACCTATGGTAGAGGCACTCTACATACTTAAATATTTAAATAATTCTTTAACATTCACAGAAATTGCAGTATTGCGTTTGTGTGCTTTTGTGCATTGTAGAGGTGGGTCATGGTGGAGAGTCAAGGCTTAGGATGTTAAGCACTGAAACAAGCCAAATTGTATTTTCCTTTTATTCCTAGTTGTTGCTCTCAGTTGTGTCACTTCAAGATTTTCAGGATTCTCAGTCTAGAGAGTGTGAAACACTTCTCTATTTTTCAGCACTTTGATAAGCTTCTGGGACGAGTGTATCTTATTAAATATGTCACCTTAGTGTATTCCCAGAGTGGAGGAAAAAGGAAGGTGAAGGAATGAGAAAAGGAATTAGTACATTAAACTAATGTACTAATGTGTATTTTGTGGTATTGTGGAATGCTCTGATCAGGAGCTGCAAGGAGGTACATTCTTCAGAGGAACAGGAGTACTTACAGAATCAGTCATATTTATCTGAGAGGCCTGCTCTCTGCAATCAAGACAAAGCTGAATTGTGAAGCAGGTGGCACAATCTGTACCCAGAGCATGGACAAATATTTAGGCTACTGAGCTATTCTGCTTTTGTCACCAAATTGTTTCAGAGTCATTATGTGCTATTTTTGTTAATTGGCCACACTGTGGTTTAACTGGAAATCAAGGTGTTTTACAGTGAGCTACAGATATTTTCAGTCTTATGAACAAATGCATATTACACATGTGCATGCTTTTGCCCTTCTTTCATTGACCAGTAAATTATGCAAAATACTTCGCATTTTTCTTGCAAAAAGAGCCTAGCCACATGCTCTTACCAAAGATTAGTTGGCATTTTGTTGCTTTCTACTGTGAGCATGATGTCATGTCACAGCAGATGCAAGGAGTTTATTAAGAAATGGATTAAGAAGTGTTATTACTGTGGTGATTGGCAGTTCTTCACATTGTCATTTTTAAAAAATGTAAGTACTCATGCATAAGACATTTTCTGAAACTGCAGGGAACACACGCCAAGACTAGTTTTCTTTCAGTTGTTAGCTAGCTAGAGATGGTTTTTGGGTTTTACATTTTTTGAAAAGCCAGCATAGAAATGTGCCTTTTCAAACAGAGAAAAAACATTTAGGTACTCCCCAGTCTCACATGTGATCATTATTATCTCATTAGCCTGTGCATCAGTTTAAGATGTGTTTTAAAGAACATACGGATTTTGAGCACTTTGTGAGACTGAGAAGAAGTATTTTCACTTCATTTGAAAATACCAGATGAAAGTGATTTAATTTTTTTCCTGAAACTATGTCTGAAAATTGTTGTGATAATTTCAGCCCAATTTATCCCAATTCAGAGGAATTTTGTAGATAAATGCAATAATATTTAAAAAGCCAAAATTGTGAATGTAACATATTTAAGGAATTTTGCATCAAAACATCCGAAACCAAATAGTATTGCATTTGTGTAAATACATTAAAATGATCTGGTTTAGTTGGTTTATGCACTGTAAATTAAATGAGAACCTAAATGGAGTTTATCTTTTTCTCTCAAGAGTTTTGAATAATATAGGGTATCTTGGGTATTGGTGCTTTTAGAAACTGACCTTCAACACAACATCTTGTAAAGTTGGAACTTAGTAAAGAGTTTCAGAAAAGAACTGCTTTCCTGTGGTTATGTCATGTCAGTTGGTCTGTTGATTTATCAACAATGTAATTAACTGGCATTCAGCTAAACATATATTCAGAATTAAAAACATCAATAAACCAAAATATTAGGTGTGATTAATATTAGATCAACTTACAGCACAGAATGAATCACAGAATATTAAGGGGCTGTAAAGGTCCTTAAAGATTATCTAGTCCCAGCTGTCACTGCCATGTGCAAGGATACCTTCCACTAGAACAAGTTCCTCAAGGCCTTATCCAACCATGCCTTCAACACTGCCAGTGTTGCAGCATCCTCCTTGGGCAGCCTGTCCCAGTGTCTCACCGCCTTCACATCAAAAAGTTTGTCCTAATATCTAACCTAAATTTTCCCTCTTTCAGTTTGCACCTGATATTCCTTGTTTTATCACTACAGTTCCTGACGAGGAGTCCCTCTCCAGCTTCCCCATAGAACCCTTCAGATATTGGAAGGTGGCTGTGAGGTTTCCCTACGGCCTTCTCTTCTCCAGGCTGAACAGCCCCAGCTTTCTCAGCCTATCTTCATAGGGGAGGTGCTTCAGTCCTCTTTTCAATTTTATGGCCTCCTCTGGACTTGTTCCAACAGTTCCATGTCGTTCTTACAGGACCCCAGAGCTGGATGCAGTGTTCCAGTAGGGTCTTACTAGAACAGAGCAGAGGGGCAGAATCCCCTCCCTCACCCTGCTGGCCACACTGCTTTGGATGCAGCCCAGGATCCCATTGCCTTTCAGGGCTGTGAGGGCACATTGCTGGGTCCTGTTGAGTTTTTCATCATCCATTGCCCCCAAGTCCTTCTCAGCAGGGCTGTTCTCAGTCACTTTTTCCAACTTGTAGGTGTTTCAGGTGTTGCCACAACCCAGGTACAGTGCAGAATTACCTGTTTCCCAGTCTTCTTGGTCTGCATTGAAAGGAGTAATCCAGCTGATACTAACAAATTCAGATGAGTTTAAGTACATCCCTGTTGGTAGGATAATTAAGTTTTCTTGTTGGGTGAGGAAAAAAACTCTCATCTTTGGTTTTGGACAGCTGTAGTCATATGAAATATGACTACTTTGTATAAAGCTAACTTCTTTTGTGTGCAAGTTTTTGATAGGATGCAAAAGCAGTGCATGAGGGGAACTATTTCTTTTCCTCAACACTGGCATGTTTTGCAGGTTCTTATTGAGACTGCCAAGAAGCTGGGGCTCCAGTGTCATTCCAAGGGGACAATGATCACAATTGAAGGCCCACGTTTCAGCTCTCGAGCAGAAAGCTGTGTGTTTCGCAGCTGGGGAGCTGATGTTATCAACATGACTACAGTGCCTGAAGTGATTCTTGCTAAGGAAGCTGGAATGAGTTATGCTAGTATTGCCATGGCAACAGATTATGACTGCTGGAAGGAACATGAAGAAGCAGTGAGTGAAACTTTTTTCCTCTGGTGTTGTCCAAAGGGATTTGGATGAAAATGTGTAGGTTTTGATAAGAGATGACGTACTGTACTAAATCTGTTCTTAATTACATTAGTATCCCTGAGTTATTCTTGATGAATGATTGTGAAAGAATAGACTCAATTGGTGCTATCTCATTCATTTTCATAAACCTTTTGTTTCCTGTTGTCTGAATCAGGGGATCTGTGAGCATGAAGCTCATGAATTCTGTGTGTGACTTGTCTTCCTCTGATTGGTCTGGTGTTTTTTCTTTTGCAGCTCTCTGCAAAACAATGCATATGCTTTAGTTCTCCTATTTGTTTGCAATACACAAGTATAAACCATACACACACAGAGGGAAAAAGCATTTGTACTGTCTAAAAGGACTGATATTCTAAGGCTTCACTTTTACACTTCTGAGTTAAATTTATTTGAGTGTTTAAAATGTGTGGCATCAAAATTGAGAGACGCCACTCAGTTGTATTGTATTTCTAGGTTTCAGTGGATAAAGTTTTAAAGACGCTGAAAGGGAATGCAAATAAGGCTACAAGCATACTCCTTACTGCCATACCTCAGATAGGCTCCATGGAATGGACCAACACCCTGCACACTCTGAAAGTAAGTACCCAAATGAGGCTGATGAGTACCAGGGGGAGTGTATGTGTGCACACATAACACAGGTGTATGTTACAGGATGTTTTTGCTTTAATCAAAATGTTACAGAGTAAATGCTTCAAGAGACCAAATTCATTCAAGAAGGGCAAACAGATTCTTGCAAGTTTTGTTGCCAAGATCTAGCTTCAGTTTTAGGTCAAGGTCAAGTTTCGGTTTTGGAAATGTTTTAAAAAAACAGATAGCTATATAGGGTTGATGAAGTGAGACATCAACCATAAGATGTTCATAACACACAAATAAATGAGATACAAAGTAAAATACAAATATATGTGAGTATCCAAATGAAACCCTGATCTTGGATCTTAGCACAAAAGAGAGTCAAGTGGAAGAGACTGAACCAAACCAAAAACATTATGCTCACTGTATTATGTAGAAGAGGAAAAGTCCTAAAAGGTATGGGTAACAACCAGTTTGAAGTTGCTAGAATTGTGTTCTCCATAGGTTTTAAGTCCAAGGTTCATGAAAAAATATGGAAAAGAAAAACATTTGTAATATGTTGGTGAGGGAGTTCTTAAGCAGAATTTTGCTTAGACAAGGTTTACTTGTGTTTTTTATCACCTGTATTTCACAGGCATTCTTGAGATTCATTTGTGGCTATAACAAAGAGGGGGAAAACAGTGTTAAAACAGTTTGGATGTCTACCCAGCTTCTCAACAAATAAGGGTTGAGATAAGGACCAGGAGAGATCATTCATCAAATACTATCCCAAGCAAAACAGGCTCAGCTTAGAGATACTAATTGAATTTGTTGCTAACAAAATCAGAGCAGGATAATTCTACCCCTGGCCTCTGTGAGTCACATATTTAAGAATTATCATCAAAATTACGCTCAACATATAATCCTTAGTTAGAAAAACAAAAAGCTACTAAACTAAACAGAAGAAAAAATTCTCTACACTAAATCTAAAGCTTAATCACTACACAGAACCAAAAAGACAAATTACACAATAAATCCACCCCTAGATTTTTCACTGTAATTACAATACAAATTTCCCACTACATTCTACTTAATTTTATGATTTAATACTTGTTTTTCCCAATTAATTATATATTTCTATGGAAATAATTATTTCTCCCAATTAATATCCTTATCTCAAAATCCTCATAGTTGCCCTCATTCTCCATCAAAAATATCACGATTTTAACACTGGCCAAATGCCAGTGCAGCCATGAAACATCATTCACTCATTTCCTCTTCCACAGTTGAGCAGAGGAGGGGGAAAGAAAATGAAATTAAAAGGCTCATGGGGTGAGATATGGATTAGGAGAAAACACTCTAAGGACAAAACAGGCTCAATACTTCAAAAGGTATGAAGAGAAATTTATTAACGGAATTAAAAGAGGATAATGAGAACTAAAGCCTTCAGAAGACCTTTTCTCCCCTTCCTCCCTCACCCCAGCCCTTTTTCCTTCCTACCAACAGCACAGGGAGACAAAGCATGAGCTTTTTTGTCAGTTTATCACTTCTAAAAATCTTTCTTCAGTTCACTTAGGGAGGGGCGTCTCTTTTGCTATGTCATGGGGTCCTTCCTGCAGGAGATAGTTCTCTGTGAACTTCTCTAGCATGGTTCTAATTTTCATGAGTAGCAGTCCTGCCCAACTTGCTGCAACATGAGTTCCTCCCATAGGCGAGCAGTTTTCCCACAACTGTTTTTTCGTGGGCCGCTTAGTTCGTGGGGTATAGTCTTCTAAGGATGAGCTGTTCTAATTTAGAAGCAAGGGTCCTCTTCCTCTGTCTCTGGAAGGAAGAGTTCTCTCTCTCTCCATTCAAGCCTGTCACCAGATGACAGGTTTTCGGCATCTGCATGCTCCTGCGCAGGCACCTTTTTTTCATGGGCTGCAGGTGAATTTTTCATCCCCCCCCATGCATATCATGAATTACAGGGAAACAGTTTGTTATATTATAGTGCTCACCTCAGCTTGCAGAAGAATCCCAGCTCCGACACCCGGAGCACCTCCTCCTCCCCCTGCTTCCTTTTCACCACCCTTAGTGTCGCCATGTTGTTCTCCTCCTGTGTCTTCATTTTTTCCCTTTTCTCTGTTTTGGGAGAGAATTGGTGTCTGCAGGATTGTTTGTTCCAAGTTCTATCAATTGAAAAGGTTTTATAGAGTTCTGCAGCTCTGAAAGATTGATCTTGTCCAGGCTCTTCTTCAGGGAATTGCTCGCCGTGCCTCTCCCTGCTGGTCACATTGTCCCCACTGGCACCAGCTCCACCATGGTGCCGGCTCCATTTAGTGCCTCTCTTTGTGCAGGGCGCCGAAAAGGAGCAGCTGCTGCCACCGCTTCTGCCCTTCTGTTTGTGGTGCAGCAGGCCAGGAGCAGCCAGGCAGGCAAAGGCCATTCCTGGCCGTGCCACAGTGGCAGCAGCCGTGTGGCTGCTCCTGACCCCAGCCACCCCAGTCTCATCTGTGGGGTTGCTCCCAGCACCGGCTGTGGGGCTGCTCTACCGCTGGGATGGCCCCTTGCAGCATGGTCTGGTGGCCCTGCCAGGAAGGGGACCAGTGGCCCCTGCTGCCACCCCTCCAAGGAGAGGAAGAAAAGAGAGTTCCCATTGTTTTGTCTTTCTTAAATATGTTACCAAAGAGGCATTACCATATTATCTAATTGGCTTAGCAGTGTGCCTGTTCTCAGGGCAAGCCAGCGATTGGTTTTTCCAGGCACAGAGGAAGCTTTTAGCAGCTCCTCACAGAAAATCACTAACGTGGCTGGCTTCTTCCCTCCTCACCAAAAATCAAGCCGTGCAAAACCACTACAGTCATTCATCAAATACTGTCACAAGCAAAACAGGCTCAGCTTAGAGATATTAATTGAATTTATTGCTAACAAAATCAGAGCAGGGTAATGAGATATAAAATAAACCCTTAAAGACACCCTCCCCCCAGCCCTCCCTCCTTCCAGCTCTACCTACTACCCCAGCAGTGCAAGGATACAGGGAATGAGGGTTATGGTTAGTTCTTCACCTGAGGATGCTCCTACTCCTCAGGGAGAGTAGTTGTTCACCTGCTGCACCCTGGGGTCCCTCCCACAGGAGATGGTTCTTCATGAGCTTCTCTGACGTGGCTCCATCTCACCAGTCCCCCTCAAACTGCTGCAGTGTGGGTCTCTCTTCACGGGGTGCAGTCCTCCAAGGACAGGCTGCTCCAGCCTGGGAGCAGGGCCCTTCTCTCCACAGGTCTCCCATGGGGTCACAGCCTCCTCCAGGCACCCACGTGCTCCAGCATGGGCTCCTCCATGGGCTGCAGGTGGATCTCTGCATCCCCCGTGGATCCCCATGGGCTGCAGGGGCACAGCTGCTGCACCATGGGCTGCACCACGGGCTGCAGGGGAATCTCAGCTCCAGTGCCTGGAGAACCTCCTGTCCCTCCTTCTCCACTGACCTTGGTGTTTGCAGACTTGTTCTTCTCACATGTTCTCCCTCCACTCTTCTCTGGTTGCAATTACAACTGCATAACCCCTTTTTGTTTTGAATTCTTCTTAAATATATTATCACAGAGAAGTTACCATAATTTCTAATTGGCCCAGCCTTGGCCAGCAGCACATCTATCTTTGGAGCACCAGGGATTGGCTCTGCTGGGCATGGAAGAAGCTTCCAGCAGCTTCTCACAGAAGCCACCACTGTAGCCCATTGTTACGAAAACCAGGCCATGTAAAACCAATACATCATATCAGTGATTCTCATCTCCAGTTTAGCTAATGTCATGAAGGGAAGATGTATTTAGTGAAATTCACCTGGGACACTTTTTAAGCATGAATGACAAGGTCAGGTTGGTAGAACTCTAACCCAAATTCTTGAAATTAGTCTTCTGCCAGTTCTTTACTGAAAAACCTACTTTTTATTAGGAGTGCCTGAATTATCTTTATGAATCTTTCTCACCTGATTATCAGTTATCAGGAACAGTTATTTTAATGTTCAATCTATACATATGAGAGAGGTAACAGACTTTTTCCTTTCCCTTTTGTATCCATTAGGAATGGATGGATAACGGAAGCAACAAAATCACTATTGCTTCTTCCCTCTAATCCACAGAAAGCATTTTCAGAGGATGGGACTGCACTTTTTAATACAGATGCATAGCTATACAGCAAACTCAGGGTTTGAACAAATAATGTGAAATCTGCTAGATATTCCTCAGGCACTTTTTTTCATATTGGTATGAAAGGAAATGGTTCCCAAGTCCATTATGCAGCTTAAGTACTGATGAACCTGACTTGATTTCTGGCAGGCATACTTCAGTGAGCAGTGTCCCCTTGTGTTCCTTTTCATGATTGTCTTGAATCTTCATTGGGAGTGAAAGAGATCTGGCACTACGTTTGCAATGTTCCTGCTCAATGAATACCAGCTGTTCTTTCAGTTCATTGTCAAGTGCTTCTTCCAGCTCAGTCCCCTAAGTACTGTTTGCTGAAAGAAGAAAATGTGATGCACCAGAGGAAGGGCCACTCCGTCCTAATCTCAGCACTTTTTCTCTTAAATATCTACTGCGTCATATCAATATGAATATTGAGATAGTTTCACTTGCAGTTCTTAGGTGTTTAAGTTCTTTGTACGTAGGTTGAGAAAGGGTGTTGATCTGAAGGCACTGGAAGGGCTGGAAACAAGCAGTGGGGATTGAAATTTTATATCAAGAAAATAGAAGCCACAAATGTTAATGACTTGAAAGAACAAGAACTCTGGAATAGTGATAAATTCTGAAGCTCCAGAGGCTTTGGAGGCTTCCTTTAATTTTATATAGGAGCATCAGGATAGGCTAAAAATATTCCTGTTTGGAGAACTCCATGGTAATAAAGCATGGATTGCTGTTAACAAATCAGAGAGGCAATTTTGCAGGGAAGCAAAGAGAAACATACATGTATGTGCCTTGTACAAGTGTGTAGTTGAACCATAAAGAGTTTTTAAAAACTATTGTCTTGTAGTATACTTAAGTATATTTTATAGTGGGAATTTTGAAGGCCAGATGATGGAGTTATTTGAACTGATCTCTTTTGGAGGCACCTTCTCCTAGAGCTTGAACGCAGCACCCTCTTGCATGCCCTGTGGAAATGTGTTAAGAGCACAGACAAGGAGCAACTGAGTAAGACTACAGCTGGTACACTACTGTCAGCATATATGAAGGCCACAGCTGTACATCTCAAATGGGCATTTGCAAATGCTTGTTCTGGTTTTGGGGAAGCATGTGAAACAGTAAAACTCTATATAGACAGAGCTTTTCTTTTCCGAAGTCTGTAATCTGGCTGCTATGACAGGAGGAATTTCACCTGGCAGGAAAAAACATACTGTCAGTCTCTGCTGAATTTTTCTGTCTCCTTCCGTGGAGGTATTCATCCCAGATCAAAACATGTGCCAGCAGTGTCACCTCTGAATCTCACAGTAGTGTTTAGGAAAGACTGCAGTGTTGCAACAAAATGTCAAAGGGCTGGGTTTTTGATAAAGGATAGGCTGCTTGGCATTGCTTTTCTTTGATGGATCATTTAATTTGTGATATGTTAGTGAGTGTAAGAGTACTTGTTTGAAAGTTACTATTTTTTAACTGTCTAAGATGTCTTTAGGCTAGTATTCCCTGACTTTCTTGCTGTAAAGAGGTCATTTTCCAGTGTCAGGTTAAAGTCCTCACTCTTTCAGAACAGGGTATGACCACATGGTGTTTATGTCATGTGTCAGGAAACACAGAAGATGCTGTTGATCACAGTGGTCCAAGTGATTTCTCCTTGGTGTCATGGATATTTATGGATAGGCTGGTCAGTCATGGGTGATGTACAGCTGGATATGCTGTTAACTGAGCAGAGTTGTTTAGTGAGGTGATAATTACTGGCAGTTGTTGCTGTAATCCTCATGAAATTGTGGCATTCAACATCCTGTGCAAGTAAGGCAATTAATAGTATGGTTTCTGGAGTTCAGGTGAGCATACTTTTTTTAAATCAATGAACTAGTATGTATAATCTCATAGGAGACAGCTCTTCGTCAAGGAGCTCCAGGAGGTTGGCAGGTCTTTCAAGGCAGCATTCTCCAAGCACAGTACTGATCCACAGAAAGACCTTGACTGAACAGGAAACAGCTCTAGTGTAAAAATGCAGCATTCAAGGGTTGGAAGCAGAAACAAGCTACAAAGAAAGAACCCAGATGGAAGGGCAGGTATGTTAGGGATGCTTTCAGGACAATGGGTGCTTGTCTGTAGTTGACAATTGGAAGAGATGTCAAGGGTAACAAGAGCTGCAGCCAATGCATTGATAACAGAAACTTATCACATAAAACAGGCACTTGTTGCCCATGAAGGAAATGAATTGGTGAGAGCAGCCATTTTCATATGGGAACTGATAAAATAGACTTTTTTTAATCTTTGCTACAAAAAGTATTAGTTAGAAAAGAGCTGTCCTGTTGAAAAGAATTTTAGCTCATCATAGCTGGGAATCGAGCACTGTACCCATGAGTATCAGCAGAGAATCTGTACTATAATAGTAAAAAGAATGTCCTGTTAGAACTGAGATTTTTTACAGTGTGGGTGTGAGAAGTTCAGCTTGTGGTAAGGTGTTAGAGCTTTTGTGAGTGCTACTCAGGTAAATTTCTTGGCTCTGTGGGAAAACGTGCTGGTACTACTTGCCTTTTTCTTGAACTTTTGTACTAGCCTGTGAGAAATGGTATTTGTCAGATCACTGATACAAGGAATAATGACGTATTTTGAGAGCTGTGGTGTGTGACTACTCTAGGGTAGTTTAGATTGGGTGAGGTAACTGTAGATGTGTTTCAGTACACTTCATCAGGCAGTCACTTGAGCATTTATGTGATTTAACAGGTAACAAGTTGAAGGGCATAAAATTTAGTATTTTTTCAGTCATTTTTTTCTAGTCTATCTCAAACTGAAACTTATGTTCCTAAGTTCTGTATGTAGAACTCTAATTTTGTAAATATTTTTGAATGATTTTCTTCCTCAAAAAGTATCTCAGTGAACTCAATGAACATACGTATGTGATCAGACTATATTGGCTCAGGTGATTAAAGTGGAGAAAGAAAATTCATCAAGGTTTCACTTCAACTGTAGTTGCATTGATCTACTTCTCACAAAAGCTGAGATTAAAATGTTTCTCAGACCTTGCCCTTGAGTGTGGCTGATGTCAAAATTGCCTGTCCCTACATAACTTGAGTAGTTTGTTCACTCACAGTCAGTGCCATCTGACTGGTTTCTGTTCTTGATAGCTGTGCTTCAAAATTGATGGAAAGTCCTGTGGAAGTCACAGAAAGCATGCTGTACAATTTTTCATTCGTAGTCTATGAGCACAAAATCCCTAATTTAGTGGTTTTGCAATATGGTTGTTTTTCTTCATACCAATAAGCCTATCACGTTGCTTTGGAAAAGTTGTAATGAAAACTCCTTGTGTGTGTATGCCCACCTTGTAATTATATTGACTTCTGTGGTGTTGGAAAAAGTTGGAGATATTATGGACATGAAAGGAGTTATACCTGTTTGTAACCCAAATGGAAGCTACATAGTCTACCTTTACAATGAAAAGTAATTCTCTCTGCATTGGCAAAAGAAGCATTTATCTCCTGTGACTTTGTATTTCAGACAACGGTGCAGTGTTCAGTCATCCTCCCAAAGCAGTAACAACCTGGATGGACCTTGAAGTTTCAGTGCTTTCAAGGAAGAGTGGATCACTTTTGAACTTTCAGAGGTTATAATTCTTCTTCAAAAATTGTTGCAAGCTTAAAAGAATGGACTAAACAATGACCAATGATCATGTGTAAGGCTGTTGTTACAATCTTCGTTGGTTTGATCACATATAAGATGGTTAAAATTAGATTTTGAGTATATTTTCATCTATAAATGGAAAAGGTTGGTATCCTCTATTCAGTGGTACCTTTTAACTGATGGTAGAAAGGAAAGTCTAAGTAATATCGTTGTTGCAGTTTCATAAAATAAGATCTAAGAAAGCAGATTCACAGGCTATTTGTGTTGCTGTTTCTACCTCCCATCTTTTCCTTCATCAAGTTACAGTTGGTTACAGTTACAGTTAACTTTGGAAACATAACAGAAACATAACAGAAAAACTGAACAAACAACTTCAAATTAAAATTGCTATTTTTATACATTATCCATATTTTTTATTCCAGTGATTTTTTTAAAGCAGCGTATTTGTTTTGTGTGCTAGAAGACATGGTTTAATAATTGTAGTGGTTCTGTCACAGCAGTTGTGTAATGAGTCAGTGTTGGAGACCGAAATAATAACTAAACCAAATTTGTGCCTGAAGATGTACTTATGTGACTTGCAGAACTGTACTTTACTGACAGTGTCCCAAGCACTCTGCTGGCCATTTTCTGCTTCACTGAACAGCTCCAATTTTAGTTCCTGTATTAAGTGATGAATGTGCTCAAGTGGTTTGAATGTATGCATTTCAATTTTTTAATACAGCTTTATTTTAATAAAATAACCTGCTATTTCTTGTCTAGTAAATAAAACAAATGAAACATATGCTTCTCCAAGATGTGTGGAAATTGAAGGGGGTGGTTTATTTACTTGTAGTCATTATGTATCACAATGATTTTTGCCTTTCGAGGAGCAGGTTGGTGATGATACCTTGTAAACAACACTTTCAGAAAGACATTTTTTAAAACATATTGTGCTGATTAGAACTTTAGGTTCTGTGTCCCTGAACATAAGGGATTGCTGAGGCAGAAATGGATCAGAATGCACGGAAAAGATCAGAAACATGAACGGTAAGGATCCTCATAGTATTGTAAAAAAAAAAAAATCTAATTCAAAGGAAAATAGAAGAAAGCAGGTACACAAGTATTTTAGCTTCCTAGTCTTTTTCTGTTAGACACCCTGTCTCCTGCTTGTGAAAGCTTTTAGATCTGGATGTATTGTTCCTAGCAAAACCAGTAGAGGTGCTTTTCAGATACTGGCGAAAATAGCTTAACCAATTTTCTGTATTTCCTGGTGTTTTTTTAAGAACTTGGATTGCAGGAGCCATAGCTTGAAGATACCTTATATTACCTTCTACTAAGCCAAATCTTGTATCTGGCCCTAAGAATGGTTTCCATTTTTACCTTTCTTCCATGGGCACTTTTGGTGAAATGAATCAGAGCCAGGAAATTTGTATCTGAGTGTTCTAAGAGAAAGTTTTTTCTGGATGTCTATTTTCAATCCCCTTGGGTTGCTCTTCTTGCATTTGGTAGTGACATAAAATAGTAATTATTATGCTAATTTTTTTGGTTTATATACTGGGTACTTAGTGTCACAGGAGAGTGGCACAGAGCAGGTCCATAGGTAGTAGGTTCTGTTACACATTTCTCTTATAAGTTCTTCATATGCAAGGCTAGATGAGAACACTAGGTAAGGATGGCTGCATCTAAAGAGTTACAGTCAATACTGCAGTGTCCAAGTGGAAACCAGGAACAGGTAGTTTCTCTCAGAGGTCTGGGACCAGTATTGTGTCATATTTTCATCAATTAAGTAAAATAGTGAGATTGAGTTTGTGGAAGGCAAAAGCACCATGGTGAGTGAGGGAAGGAATGCCATCCAGAGGGACCTTGACAGGGTCAAGGAGTGGGGCCCAAGTACAACAAGGCCAAGCAGAAGGTGCTGCATTTGAGTTGAGGTGAAGGGCCTTGAGATCAGCCTTGTGAAGATGGACTTTGGGGTGCCAGTGGATGAAAAATTGAACATGAGCCAGCAATGTGCACTCGCAGTGCAGAAGTCCAGCTGCATCCTGGGCTGCATCAAAAGCAGATTGAGGGAGGTGATTTTGCCCCTCTACTCTCATGAGACCCTACCTGGAGTATTACGTCCAACTTTGGGGTCCTCAGTAAGAAAGATGTGTTTGAGCAAGTCCACCAGA
Organism: Trochalopteron elliotii; assembly: GCA_024734555.1. Lineage (NCBI taxonomy): Eukaryota > Metazoa > Chordata > Aves > Passeriformes > Leiothrichidae > Trochalopteron > Trochalopteron elliotii. The sequence goes on along the minus strand of JANPWX010018493.1, from coordinate 9,480 downwards.
GGACCACAAAGATGGTCAGAGGGATGAAGCACCTCTCTGAAGAGGACAGGCTGAGAGAGTTGGGATTGTTCATACTGGAGAGTAAAAGGCTCTAGGGAGACCTTATAGTAGTAGCCTTTCAGAACACAGAGGGGACTTAAAAGGAAGATGGAAAGAAACATTTCACCACAGCTTGTGACAGTTTTAAACTCAGAGTGCATATATTTAGATTAGATGTAAAAACAGTTTTTATGATGGGACTGCTGAGACAGGGAAACAAATTGCTGGGAGAAGTTGTGGATATCTTTGGAAGTATTCAGAATCAGGTAAACAGAGTTCTGATCAGCCATGACCTAGTGGAAGGTGTCCCTGCCCGTTGTGGGAGGATTGGGCTATATGTCATTGTTGTTTTGGGCTGGAAGAGACCTTTTCGTGCTATTTACTCACTCTGTCAACACAGGCTTGGTACCTAAAGATAGCTCATGCAGAATTTACATATAAAGTCTCTAAAACTCTGGTAGTGTGTAGTGGGTTGTTTTGCAAAGTTCAGTGTACATTTTCTACTCTGAAATATGTTGCAAGTAATTTATTCACAGGACTACAGAGATGGTAATTGGCAAGAAAAGCATAGGATAACAATTAATTATGTAAAGATAGGACCAAATATGAATGATTTTAATTGTCTTTCTAAAGAGTCTTAAGAAATTTATTTATTGTAGGCAGAACTGCAGGTGTGATAGGAAGAAGATACAAATTGTATGTACCACATTACTAAAACCAAGTAAACATTTTAACAATGAACCATGGCCCGTTCTTGAACTCAGAATATGTCTAGTTTCACAAGAATGAGACAGTGATGGGTCCTTTTTTTTTTTTTTTTTTTTTTTTTGGCAACTGTTATTCAGTCCATTTGCTGTGAAGGATTTGGAATACTGCCTTCTCGTGCAGAGTATTGATGTTGCTCTTACATCATAATATCAGAATCAGTGTTAGCCAAGTACTAGTTTGAAGCTCTAAGAAAATTGCATCTTGGTCTGGTAAATGGTGTATCAGAACATAGGATAGTAAATTATGGCTGTTTCTGAGTTTTTGAGCATCCCAGGTTCCAAAGTGTGGTCTTCAAGCTTGACTGATATCATTGCTTGTCTTACAGAGACTTCATGGTTTCTGGTTGTTAAGTATGACATGTTATACACTTCTGGTTTTACACTAACATCTCTTACACCAAATGCTGTCTCCTAGAAAAATTAACAAAACTTTCAGCAGGAAACCTGTCTGCTTTCTATGTATATGTTTCACAGACCACTTTAAAGCCTCTTCTAAACACCGGTCACTTCAAGACAGGTATAAATAGCGAGCAGTGAAGCAAATGAAGTAGCTTCTCTGTGCTTAAATTATGTGTCATTAAAAATGGATTAGAACCATGGAAAATTAATAAAGTATTAGCTAGTGAAATTTTACCTTAAGTTTTCCAGGTCTGCTTCTCGTTCTCTGGCAGAATTGTCCTAAACTTACTGATTTGTATGGCCTGAATGCTGTCTCGACTTTGGGTTGAAGAGAACACCCCTAGAGCTAGCAGGAACTGCTGAAGAGCAGATAAGTCTCTCCTGCTCTGCAGGATATGCTTTGGGGAAATAGAGAAATGCAGCTGGGAAACAGTGGGTATGTTAGAAATAAATGCTCAAAGCCTAATTTTATTTCCCACATACACAGAGGAGTAACTGAGTGGAACTGAATGCTTGCAAATAGCACAGATGCATAAAACAAGAGGCATGCCAATATTAGGCAAGGACCAGGAAACACAATAAATAGCCTACTGATTTCTTACTCAGTTTTCAGCTGGCATCCAAAGTCAGAGATTGGAACTTTATTAAACATAGAGATCTATGCAGACCACAGGGACAAATGTCACAGCAGGATAAGTTCAACAAGCAAATGACATGCAAGAGAAGACATACACCCGCTCAAGAAGCTTTTGTCCAACTGTCTCTTCAGTGATGTTCCTTAGGACCTCTGCCTTGTCTTGACACACGTGTCTCAGGCAACAGAACTTCTGCTTTGAGTGAAGAGATATCTCTATTTGGACTCAGTAGCATTCAGCTTTGTTGTCAATATTCGAAGCCCACACTTAATTGTATCACGAGCACTTGCTATCTGAGTGAGGACTTGCTATTATCTCCTACCCCACTCTTCACTGATTGTTTGGATGTTGTATTTTGCTTCGCCCAGCTATCCATGACTTTTGAAGTCCTTTTATCTTGGATGAGATCTCCCTTTATTTTGCTCGGAGCATCCTCCAGTGTGCATATTAGCAGTATAATATACTGATGGCAATGTAATACTGTGAATTCAAATATGGTACAAACTAGACCAGGAGGCAGGCCATTAGATTTGGTAATTTTCTGCTTTTTCTGTTTTCTCTAAAGCATTCTTTGCGGCCTAACATTGATCGATCTTGCTAACATGAGATTGCCCACTCATATCTCATTTTCACTTATCTAACACTTCACACCCTTTCATGCTAATATCCAGAGCATCTCTTAGAATTTGCATAGGTGGCATATGACATCAGAATTGAGTTTTTGTATTAGTGTTCAAAACACCTCTGAGAGCAGTTGCTATTCCCAGAACGAACCAGTGAGAAGAGTACTTTGTCTATTGAAACCAGCTGAGTATTAGTAGGAGGAGAAATTAATTAAGGAGGTGCTCAGCACTGGGCAGGATCAGCCTTCTAAGATGGAAATTCTAGCTTAACTTTTAACGACTGCTTCCTCTCCACACTGTCATTGTGGTGTTGGCTGAAGCAGGACAGTGCAAAAGAATTGAAATTAGCATTTGATCACACTATTGCAAAAGTTTGCCATTGTTTATTTAGATGATTGGCAATTTCTCCACCACCTTTGCCATGAATTGGCTCAGGCAATTTGTGATGCAAAGACCTGTGGAATGATAAGGCATACTTGAAAGTATGTTTTCAATCTGAACGTCAGGGTGTCATAGATAAGACCCAGCTGAAACTAAGAATAGTGCCTGTTGTAAGTGAAACATATTCTAGAAGACAGATGAAGTCTGTCCAGTTGATTGGTTTCCTACAGTATGGTCCCTCTAGCACAAGAAGAAAGACATTTCATCTCAAATCTTTTAATTTGACATTAGAATCATAATAGTTAGGGCTTTATAGGAAGTAACTTTTGTATGGGCTTTTATCAACTATATAAGAAGGTTCTGAAATACATTTTTTGTGTTTTCAAAACATAGTCAAACATTAAAGTCATTCTTTCACATCTGCCTAAAGGTAAACCATCAAGATAAGCTGGTAGGAGGATGGTGGCAGTAGGAATTTCTTTCTGATTACTTCCATGTGAGTGCAGGGGAATAAGCTTTTCTCATGTCACTTTAGTACACATTCCCAACTCCATGGTCTTACTGGGCTGGTAGCAGGAGTTGCTTTCCCCTTAACATCCCAGTGAGGGCAGAGAATAAGCATTCCTGAGGTCAGCGTAGTGCACGTCCTCCACTCCATTGTGTTACTGCGTCGTAGCAGGAGTTGCTTTCCCTGTACTTGAATGTTAGAGCAGAGGAAAAAGCTTTTCTCATGTCAGGTTAGAACACATTCCCCCACTCCAAGGTTACTGGGCAGGTAGCAGGAGTTTTATTTTTCCTTACTTGCCTGTGAGGGCAGAGGAATATCACTTCCTTGGGTCAGTTTAGTACACATCCTCCACTTCATGTTGTTACTGGCCTGGTAGCAGGAGTATCTCTTCCTCTTACTTCCATGTGAGTGCAGGGGAATAAGCTTTGCTCGGGTCTGTTTGTACACATTCCCCCCTCTATGGTCTTACTAGACTGGTACCAGGAGTTTCTTTCCCATATTTTGCCTGTGAGGGCAGTGGAAGAACCTTTTTGGTCATGTAAGTTTAATACACATTCCCCACTTCATGTTGTTACTGGGCTGGTAGCAGGAGTGTCTTTTCATCTTACTTGCAAATGAGGGCAGGGGAATAATCTCTGCTCGCATCACTTTAGTAGACACTCCCCATGCCGATGTTACTGAGCTGGTAGTGGGAGTTGCTTTCCCCTTACTTGCATGTGAAGACAGGAGAATAAGCTTTTCTCATGTCAGTTCAGTACACAACCCCTAATCCATGATGTTACTGGGCTGGTAGCAGGAGTTGCTTTCTCCTTACTTGTCTGTGAGTGCAGGGGACTATCCTTTTCTCGTGTCAGTTTAATACACATCCCCACTCCATCGTGTTAACTGGGCTGGTAGCAGGAGTTTCTTTGCCCTTAACTTCTCTATGAGGCAGGGTAATAAACATTCCCCTGGTCAGTTTAGTACACATTCCTCCCTGCATGATGTTACTGGGCTGGTAGCAGGAGTTGCTTTCCACTTAACTTGTCTGTGAGTGCAGGCGGATAAGCTTTGCTTGGATCTGTTTGTACACATTCCCCCATCTATGGTCTTACCGGGCTGGTACCAGGAGTTTCTTTCCCATATTTTGCCTGTGAGGGCAGTGGAAGAACCTTTTTGGTCATGTAAGTTTAATACACATTCCCCATTTCATGTTGTTACTGGGCTGGTAGCAGGAGTGTCTTTTCATCTTACTTGCAAATGAGGGCAGGGGAATAATCTCTGCTCGCATCACTTTAGTAGACACTCCCCATGCCGATGTTACTGAGCTGGTAGCAGGAGTTGCTTTCCCCTTAACATCCCAGTGAGGGCAGGGAATAAGCATTCCTCACGTCAGTTTAGTACACATCCTCCACTCCATTGTGTTACTGGGTCGTAGCAGGAGTTGCTTTCCCTGTACTTGAATGTGAGGGCAGAGGAATAAACTTTTCTCATGTCAGGTTAGAACACATTCCCTCACTCCATGGTGTTACTGGGCTGGTAGCAGGAGTTCCTTTCCCCTTAACTTTCCTGTGAGGGCAGGGGAATAAGCTTTGCTCGTGTCAGTTTAGTGTACCTTCCCCACTCCATGGTCTTAGTGGGGTCGTAGCAGGAGTTGCTTTCCCTTTGTGTGCATGTGCAGACAGGACAATAAGCTTTGGTCGGTTCAGTTTAATACGCATCCCCCACTCCTTGGAGTTCCTTGGCTGGTAGCATATTGAATCTCTCAATACCTCTGAGGGTGTCCAGCACCTCACAGAAAATGGCTTAAACCAATAGTGAGACCGCATGGTCAAGTATGTTCTGAAAAAGCAAAAAGGTTTAAATAAAGAAAGAAAATAATACAAAACCAAAGAACAAGCTGAACACAGTGTATGAAACAGGTTCTATACACCTGCTTCAACACCTCCAAAATGCCTTGAGCACCTTTGTTTACTCTCTTATCTACATAATGATTAAGGAGGGGTCCATTGGCAAACTGCCAATAGAAACAGCTACAGGTTTTGAAGAACAGCTAGAAGGTCAAGCAGGTGCTCCTGTCCTGGCACCAAGCCAATTGCCATGAGAAGGGCGTGGAAAGTTCTAGCTGAACTTCCTAATATGTCTAGAGGTAAACTGAAACTTCTTTTCTTATACAGAAACGCCTATTCATGTGTGGGGGTGCCTTCCAGGCATCACCTACAGTAGCAGGAGTTGCTTTCCTCTTTCTTGCATGTGAGAGCAGGGGAATAAGCTTTGCTTGGGTCTTTAGTATACATTCCCCACTCCGTGGTCTTACTGGGCCGGTACCAGGAGTTTTTTTCCTCTTACCTGCATGTGAGGGCAGCAGAATAAGCTTTTCTCGGGTCAGTTTAGTACACATTCCTTACTCCATGGTCTTACTGGGCTGGTAGCAGGAGTCGCTTTCCTATTGATTGCCCATGAGGCAGGGGAATAAGGTTTGCTCAGATCAGTTTAGTACACATTCTCCACTCCGTGTTGTTACTGGTACCTTGGGGTGACTCTCATTTTCTTCTCTGGCCCTTAGGCTCCTCTCCATCTAAAGAGAAAACAGTTGTAAAAAAAAACCTAAAAACTATAAAGCCAGCAGTGTTGAAGTGCTTGTTCTCTATAGGCAAGGAATGCCCTCTCACAAGCAGGGTTCACTTTCTGATTTTAAATGCCACTGCTCATCAGCCACATGTGTTTGATTTCTGCAAGGATGAGTGTAAAGGAGCCAAACAAATGCATTGACCCAGGCTGACATGGAGTGGAGTAGGGGTAAGTTTCCCTGGTGTATTCTTTCAGGCACAGGCAGCCATGTTTATCTTTACTTCCCCCAGGCACCTCTTTCTTGAGCTGGGCCTGTGTGTTTTCTCCCCTGTTCTGGATACCCTCTTCTCAGCTCTCAGCCTGCCTGTTTTCTTACCTGTCAACAACCAGCACCATGGAGAGAAAAGGGTGCTGATGCTGGCACTTTCCCCACCTGGTAGGTCAAACTCTCATATTCTAGATTGCTACTCAGCTCCTCAAGTCAGAATGTTTCTGTTTAGAAGTCACCCTGCTTCCTGAAAGGAGTGACTACATCAATGGCAGCAAAAGCTACCTAGCTCAGTGGTAGGAAGTAGGATATTTCGAATACCATGACCTCTGCTGGTGGTGTCAGCTAAACCCTAGATGTTTTGCTCCCTTGGTCCTTATTTGCCTGAAGCTGTAGGTGAAAACAACGCTTCTCACAGCCTACTCACAATCCTGAACTAATACTCAATAACAAGAGTAGTGCCAGATCCAGTGTCGGTCATCTGTGTACCTTTCTGGGAGGCAGCCTGACACCTTTAGTTGCAAAATTCTTGGTTTTCAACTCCTAAGGACCACCTCTCCTTTCACTATGCCTTCTTGGACTTTCTCCTGCACAGAAACACTTTGTTTGCAAGTGTTTCTACCAAAAGCATAAAGATGCTTACAAATACATAGTAAGAGACAGGAATGTGGAGACATTGGTCCTCTGGGGACATTTCCACAAAGAAGAAGAGTTGTAAGAGTGTTCTGTCTTCTGTTCATACAGTATTTTAAAGGACTTCTGCCTGTTTTTCCTGTGAGCTCGAAAAAAAAAAAACATTACTTCAGTGAGCATCTGTTTATGATTGGTTGAAATCTGATGAAAAAAATAATAAAAATAGAATGACTAGATATATCATCTCTTCCTTGGGAGTGATTGCCCCACCAGGGCACTTAGAAGACACAAATGTCTTCAGAGGTTCCCTTTCTGGCATTTGGTATTTGGCTTGCCTTTTCCATCTTCAAATCCTCACTTTCTTGGTAAGGGCTCTGAGCATTTCCATTTTCTTCCTGAGATTTACAGTACATGAGGCTTATTTTCTGTGTAAGCAGCCAATGAAGTTAATGTTATTTACACACATTTGTTCAAGGCAAGGTGGGGTGATGACTTCCTTTTCTAAAACAGTTTGTTTTTCCTGTTTTCCCTGAAGCTTTCAAAGACTTTGAATGCAAGACTTAAAGCCTGTGGACCCTTAGACACAATAAATCTGGATGAATTTCGAGGGGATGTTGCCTGTTGTAAAGCTTGGGAGTCATGTTCTAAAAGAGTAATTTTTCGTAGTGTGCAAATAGCAAACCCTGGTTTTTTAAGTGCCATTACACCTGAAGGTATTTTATTAAAGTTTGGCAGAGGACACTACAATTGAAAAATACCTTGTCAAATTATTCAGATGCTGGCATTCACACACAATTGAGGTGTGCTTTTTGTAGCACACAGCACTGCTGGCACCACACTTACACCACCTCTGAAATCACCATATGTAACTCCATGCCTAGAATTTTTCATCCTGTTCAGGCAACTTCCAAAGGGAATTTCGGGCATTGGCAGCTCTGGGGTCAAAGCCTCTGGGGAGGTTACCCTCCTTTGGCACAGCTTTCCCGAGCGGGGAGAGGCTGGTGAAAAGCCCGTTGGCATCCCGGTGTGAATGGGATGCCACTCCCCTTGCCATGTTTCGAAGGGAACTTCTCGGAGCTCTGGCCTTCCTTCCACCCTGCAGGGGTGGGTAGCTTGCGGCACGGAGCGGGACAGCGAGCCCAGAGGCTGGGATGGATGGTGTGTGAATGGATACTCCGCGCCCCGCCAGCCGAGCTCTGCTAAACACCTCAGGCGCCAGCTCGAGAGGCTGAGCTGGGCTCCCGCCCACCTGGAGGGTCGGAAGGGAAAACGAAAAGCTCACTCAGAGAATTATAGACTATTCTGAGCTGGGAAGGGAGCCACAAACATCATTGAGTCCGACTTGTCCCGCTCGCCCTGCCCCAGATGGGTTTGCTCCCAGACGCCAAACATCCTCTGTGACGGGGCTCACTCTCCGTTTGTCCTCCAAAGAGCTAAGAAAAAAAACCCACAACACCTTTTTTCTTTTCTCTTTTTTCTTTTTTTCTAAAAAAATTTCTTTTTTGCAATTTAAGTGTTGTTTTCAATAAGGAAATAAACGATTTGGGTAATTTTAAGTCTTGTGTGTATGTGCTTAAATAATGCATATCTGCAGAAAGTCCTGTTATCCGACCTGCGTGATTGTGTTTTGTGTATCCGTATTTATTTATGCAGACACACACACAAAAATGGAAAGCAATGAATTAAGTTGAAATAAATAACACCACCCAACTAAGTACTGCTGCACACAGAACCATTAAATAGTCGAACACGAGGAGTGGATTATTTTTAAGCCAATCTTTTTCATGTTTTATTACTGAATAATAGCAGGCATTTAATCACACATAAGTGGTATGAGCATCGGGTAGATGATAGAAGTTACATAGGAAAAACAGAATACAGAAACCAAAAAGTGAATAAAGATCCAGATTTATAACCAAACTCGGGCATTTGTTGTTGTTTCCAAATATCTGGTTTAAAGACCTGGAAAGCTGTCTTAAAAATAAGAAGCTCGTGGTCCATATCTTCTGAGCAAATGGGGTCTCCAAATGCAAAAAACAATGCAGTAGCTAATTGATTGTCAATTGTTTTCTCACACGAATTTCCATTAATACAGCCACACAAAATGTTTGTAGTTCCCAAATTGTAATGCTGATCAGCATTAAAATTTTTACCATTCAATCACTGTTATATCTCTGTGTTAAAAGTGTATGTTGAGAGTGCTGGTGAGAAGATTTGGGGTTTAATTAAATTTATGAATAATATGGCTAAACTGTTCACTATTTCGGAGTGCAACAACATAAAAGGATTTCAAGGAAAAACCAAACTACAAAGTCTTGCAGGGCAGTAAGCAAGCCGGTAAGGGAAACACAGAGTTCTCACTTCTCTAAGCAGCTTTACTGTAAAAAAAAAAAAAAGGGGGGGGGGGGGGGGGGGGGGAAAGGCGAATATTTAAATTTTTTCCCCGCTAGAGCTCAGAAGGACCGTCAGCTGCTTGTGCTCTGCCCGTCGGAGAGAATGACAGGGAGAAGCAGGAGCGCTGGTCTTGTGTTTTAGATTTTTTTCTTCTTTTTCTCAGGAAGTTGAGCAGCACGTGTCTTCTCGCAGAAGCGGGAGTGCCCGGAACGCATAGGAGGAACCCTGGAGGTAACGGGACAAAGAAGAACTTCTGACAGCAGTCGGACATCGGGAGCGCCGC